>JAODAL010038014.1:0-15000 GCA_025379985.1 Phyllomedusa bahiana | reverse complement strand
GAATATGACCTATTGTTTAACAGATGTTTTGTATGTTAAACACGTTTTTTTTTTGTTGTGGTCTGTTTAATTTTTCATATCACTATTTTGGAAAAATCCTGAAATCCTGCAGTTTTCACTTTGACCACTAGGCCTTATAATAGTCAGATACTTCCTGTTCTGTAGAGAAAACTTTGCAGCAGTCTCTTCATTATTGGCACAGGCAGGGTTACGTTAAAAGGTGACACCAATATGTATAGATAACAAGATCCACCATTGACAATAAGAGATGTCACAGCTCCCTCTCTCCCCTTCCTGCACACTTACTTCTTCCCAGGTGACAGAGCATGCCTATGGAAGTCAATGAGTCTTCTCCTGTTCTCAGGATCTTATGTCCATGGAGCTGCTGTAAAGCATCTCTCTAAGTGCTATTATTTATTTTAAAGCGCCGTTGATTCCAGGGCACTGTACATAAAAGCTCAGGCAAGATGGCTGCCCCCATAATCATATACAGACAACAGAATTAGAAAATGTACAATCAGAAAATAAAAATTGCTAAGAAAAATAGAATATGTAACAGTAACTTTTTTTAATTAGTAAACAAAAAAAATGACAATCGATTCCCCTTTTAACAATGGTGAACCTATGCTAAATAAAAGACGTTATCTCTGTCCCTTCCAGAGAGGACTGCTCACTAATAATAGACACATCCTGTTCTATAGAGAAAACTTTGTGGCAGTCTCCTCATTATCGGCACAGGTAAGGTTGCATTAAAAGGTGACACCAGTATGTATAGGTAACACAGGAGCCATAGGAGATGGCCACAGCTCTCTCCCCTTCCAGCACACTGACAATTTCCCAGGTCACAGAGCATGCCTAGAAAACTCTACTATATAAGTAAATGGGTCTTCTCCAGTTCACAGAATCCTATGTCCATGGAGCTGCTGTAAAGCATCTCTCTAAGGGCTGTTATTTATTTTAAAGCGCCAATGATTCCGGGGCACTGTACATAAAAGCAGCTCAGGCAAGATGGCTGCCCCCATAATCATATACAGACAACAGAATTAAAAAATGTACAATCAGAAAATAAAATGGCGAAGAATAAAAGAATATCAGTATCTTTTTTTAATTGGTAATTTTAAAAAATTGGCAATAGATTCCCCCTTTTAACAAGGGTGAACATATGCTAAATAAAAGAAGTTATCTCTGTCCCTTCCAGAGAGGACTGCTCACTCCTTGGCATGTTCCTGGATTGTGGATCTTCCCTTGCGCTGAAGATTTTACTCATGGCGGCCCTGTACTTTTGGGACATAATGTTGTACAGCATGGGGTTGATGGAGGCACTCAGGTAAAACAGAACCATAGAAATGAGATTGAAGTACTGCGAGAGATGATAAAACATTTCTTCTCCTAGTCCAGCCCAGGCAAACAAGATCCGGCCAATATGGAAGGGCAGCCAGCACAGCACGAAGGACAACACGACAACAGCTGGAAAACACAAAGCCATTATATATATCCAATTCTATAGTAGGCAAACATTGCATTACACCTTATAATGCTGCTACCACAGTATCCGCTGAGAGCTGTAAGTAATCACAATTTTAAAGGATATGTCCACCTTGATGACCATCTTTATAGTTGCTCCAGTGCAATCGAAAATGACGGAACTTTTTAAAGGTAATGTGTCATCAAAAAATTACTTATTAACTCACATTTTTATGTTAAACACATGTTTTAGGAATCTTTGGTAATTTTTTTGAAATTTTCCATATCACTTTCAGTATTTTTTTTTAATAATTCTTAAGTCCTGCAGTTTTCACTTTGGCCACTAAGCCTAATAATCGTCTGACACTTCCTGTTCTGTTTAGAGAGCTTTTTAGCAGTGTGCTCATTATCAGTAAAAGCGGGGTCACACTGAAAGGAGACACGGTTGTGTACAGATAACACAGGATCCACCAGTCACAAGAGGAGATGTCACAGATCCTCCTCTCCCCTCCCTTCACAGTGAAAACTATCCTATACAAGTCTATGGGACAAAATCTGTCTTAAGAATCCTATGTGCATGAAGCTGCTGAGAAAACTACAATCAGGAAATAAAAATGACTGAGATGAAAAGAATATGTATCAGGGTCTTGATTTAATAATTAAAAAAAAAAAAAAATTGGTGACAGATTACCTTTAAGTAACATGTATAAAAATGTCTTGTTATGGATCTCCAACTACTATGAGGTCACTTGAATTCACACATGATCACAAAACACCAGTTATGCAACCAACCAAGAGAATGGGAATGTGTTAAACAGAAAAGGATATATTCATATTTTTAAAAATTTCTGATGATGATTTTTTAAGTTTCTAGATCACTAAAAAAAATCCTAAAAGTTTGCAGTTTTCCCTTTGGCCACTAAGCCTAATAATAGTCTGACACTTCTTGTTCTGTAGAGAGTGTTTTTCAGCAGTCCCCTCATTTTCATCACATTACATAATTAGTAAGGCTGAGATGTCTATAACACAGGGTAATTCAAAAAGGATGGTGCCTGTAGTAGAGGCCTTTAGTGGTAAATGGCTGGTGACTGAAAAGCAAACTGGCTTGGTCATATACAAATACAGTGGCCCCTCACCATACAATATTAATTGGCTCCAAGATGACCACTGTGTGTTAAATTCATAACTCTACGGAAAACCAGTAATTCATCTCAAAGCCCCAAAATGTCATCAACATAATGCAAAATAAAGATTAAAGAATATAACATATACAGTATCTCACAAAACTGAGTACACCCATATTGTATTATATCTTTTCATGGGACAACACTGAAAATATGACAGTTTGATACAATGTAAAGTAGTCACTGTACAGCTTATATAACAGTAGTAAGTTTTCTGTGCCCTTAAAATAACTCACACAGCCATCAATGTCTAAACCACTGGAAACAAAAGTGAGTATATCCCTAAAAGAAATTGGGCCCAATTTGCTATTTTTCCTCCTTGGTGTCATGTGACTCATTAGTGTTACAAGGTCTCAGGTGTGAATAGGGAGCAGGTGTGTTAAATTTGGTGTTATCGCTCTCGCATGTTCTCATACTGGTCACTGGACGTTTAATATGACACCTCATGGCAGAGAACGGTCTGAGGATCTGAAAAAAAGAATTGATTCTCTACATAAAAATGGCCTAGGCTATTAGAAGATTGCCAACATACAAGAACTGAGCTGCAGCAAAGTTAACAAGACTATACAGTAGTTTAAAAAGACAGGTTCCAATCAGAACAAGCCTCAACATGGTCAACCAAAGAAGTTGAGTGCACATGCTCACCATCCTATCCAGAGATTGTCCTTTCAAAATAGATTTATGAGTGCTGCCAGCATTGAAGGGGTGGGGGGCCAGCCTGTTGGTGCTCAGATCATACGCCGCACACTGAATCAAATTGGTCTTTGTGACTGTCATCTCAGAACGAAGCCTCTTCTAAAGATGATGCACAAGAAAGCCCGCAAACAGTTTGCTGGAGACAAGCAGCCTAAGGACATGGATTACTGGAAGCATGCTGTGATCTGATGAGACCAAGAGAAACTTATTTGGTTCAAATGGTGTCAAGCGTGTGTAGCGGCAACCAGATGAGGAGAAAAAAGAGCACAGTTCCTTGAGGGAACCATGAATGCCAACATGTACTGTTACATACTGAAGCAGAGCATGAACCGCCAGCCCCTCCCTTTGGAAACTAGGCTGCAGTGCAGTATTCTAATTTCATAATGACCCCCAAACACATCTCCAAGATGACCACTGCCTTGCTAAAGAAAATGAGGGTAAAGGTGCTGGACTGGCCAAGCCTGTCTCCAGATCTAAACCATATTGAGCATCTGTGGGGCATCCTCAAACGGAAGGTGGAGGAGCACAAGGTCTCTAACATCCACCAGCTCCATGATGTCGTCATGGGGGAGTCAAGGAGGATTCCAGTGGCTGCAAACTGTGAAGCTCTAGTGACCTCCATGCCCAAGAGAGTTAAGGTAGTGTTGGAAAACAATGGTGGCCACACAAAATGTTGACACTTTGGGCACAACTTGTCAATTTTCACTTAGGGGTGTACTCTCTTTTGTTACCTGTGGTTTGGACATTGATGGTTGTGTTGAGTTATTTTGTGGGCACACCAAATTTAAACTGTTATACAAGCTGTACACTGACTACTTTACATTGCATGAAAAGATATAATACGATATTTACAAAAATGTGAAAGATTATAATATATATATATATATATATATATATATACAGTATATATATATATATATATATATATATATATATATAACACACACACAGTGGGGAAAGGAAGTATTTGATACGCTGGCGATTTTGTAACTTTTCCCACCTACAAAGAATGGAGAGGTCTGTAATTTTTTCAGCATGGCCGCACTCCAGTCTCCTGCCGGCCCCAGATTATGCTGTATAGCCGCGTACAAAAACTGATCAGTACAGCTGGTAGCCACAGCTAACAGACGGGATGGAGCCAGCTCCGTCCCTGCTGTTAACACTTTAGATGCTGCAGCATCTAGCGCACCACTCCTACGTCCAATAACCCCCCACAACGTAATTACAGGGGGTAATTGGTTGCCATGGAAGCAGAAAGCCTCATTAAGGCTTCCGCAGCTGCCATGTATGTACACCTATTACACCCTGCCATAGACAGGCTGTAATAGGTAATAAGTGAAAATCCTATATACAGTAGTACAATAGTCCTGCTGTATATAGGACAAGGGATTGTGCTCCCTTTGTGGTCATGTAGCATAGAGGGTATAAGTATTAAAGTTAAAAAAAAGTAACATTAAAAGTTTAAATCGCCCCACTTTTGCCGTTTTACAAATAAAAAAAAAAGAAAGTTACACATAATCGGTATTGTTACGTAAATAAAAGTCCAATCTATTAAAATATAACATCATATATCCTGTATGCTGTATACCATAGAAGAAAAACTTCCAAACGCTAAAATTGTTTTTTTTTTTTGGTCATTTGATATCCCCAAAAATTGCAATAAAAAGTGATCAAAAAGATGCATCTATCCCAAAATAGTACCAATAAAAACTGCACTTCAGTCCGAACATTTTGCTTCAAATTTTTTTTTTCTAATTTCCTCCTCTAAAGCCTAAGTGCGTCTTATAGTCCCAAAAATATGGTAGTTAACCCCAGTCTTGTTAATCTTTCTGGGTATTGCAGTCCACCAAGTCTTGTCATTACTTTCGTTGCCCATCTTTGAACCTGTCTTGCTTATGCACTGGTGCCCAAAACTGTACACAATATTCCACGTGTTGTCCGACTAGGGACTTTTATGGTGGTTGAATGATATTCTCATCTTGTGCTTCTATGGCCTTTCTGATGCTACCCTCAACGCCTTCCTATGATCTTATTTGCTGTTACAGCAGCTGTCTGGTACTGGCTGCTACAGTTAAGTTTACTGAAGATACTAGTATATGTGTCAGTATCTAGTCTTAATTAGTTTTAACAAAAAAAGGGGATTCGTTTACTTCAAATTAAACACACAGCTGTGGTTTATATCTCATAGAGCTCCCCCAGGATAGAACAGTACTCTCCAGCCGAAATCCAATTACTCACTTTTCCCTGACATTTGTGTCCCTGACTGAAACCCTGAAGGGATATTTTACAGTTTTTTTCTATTATTAATAGACTGGGATGTATTATGAAAATGGTTTCCGTAAAAGAAGAATGAACAGTACCTTCTATCACTTGCTGGCTACACAGCTAGTATAACACACTGTGCTGTGAATGTCTTTGATCATCTCGTTACAGTGTGTTCTGGACAGGACACTCTCGAAACCTACGCAATGACCTGGTTGTAGAACAAGACTGGAAAAGCTTTTATCTCTATTTCTTTGTGTAACTGCGAAACTTCCACTATAAATATTTCTGTATTACAAATGCTGTCTGCTATGTGGACCTACTCATAGAGAAAACCAAGGAAAATGATCAAGTATGACATCATATTTTCAGTGGTTTTAGTTTCCAGGTTTAATTTTATAATTATCAACACACGCACATTATCCTATTAAATACTGGTTAACTGCATCCACTGCTAAGGAGATTAAAGGGGTTTTATCGTTAGAAGCTTTCATAGACTTGAGCTGTTTCTATCTGTTTCAGTTTCAAATACATGGGCGAGTTTCTCTTCCCTGTAGGCATGCCTCTCCTGTCAGGAGGTGGGTCTCCCCATCATTGAAGACTTGTGACATCATCATTCTGTGTTAGCAGGGGAAGAGAGAGGACGTCAGCTTTGCAGACCTCCTGCTATGCTTCTTATGGCTGCAGAGCTCTCAGCTCTCTCTCAGGTTGCACAAGATCCTTGTAACCAGTACCTCTGCATTGGTGTGAGCAGTTATACACACAGCCTGAACTGATGAAGCAAGTGTGAGAAATGCTCTCTGCCCCTCTCCCCCCCCCTCTGTTATCAGGCAGGAGGTAGAGCAGACTGTATAAGGCTGTTATATGGGGGGAGCACAGGGTAAAAGACTGTGTTATATGGGAGGAGAGTGAATCTAGCAGTTAGATACTCAGTAACTGCTCAGATCCCTTATATAGAACTATCACCGGAGAGCCATCACATAGAGAGCAGCTGAGACAAGCACAGCCATCTCAGGCAGCTCATTTCTCACAGCTCAGAGGGGAGTAAACACAGAGGGTGACATGTATGAATTCGAATGCGTACTTTTTTGTTACTTGGCGCCGACACACACAGATTTTTGGCGCATTACATAGAGCTTAATGCGCCAAACTTTGTATGGGCATAGAGTGTAATGTGCCAAACTTGGCGCACTAAGCTCTATGCAATGCGCCAAAAATCTGTCGTATTCTACACTCTTCTATATCTATTTAGAACTCTGATGTCGGCAACAAGTTAAAAAAAGTACGCATTTGAATTCATACATGTCGCCCTTAATGTTTCAATGCTCGGATTATGAGATTCTGAGAGTGTAGAATACGACAGATTTTTGGCGCATTACATAGAGTTTAGTGCGCCAGGTTTGGCGCATTACACTCTATGTCCATACAAAGTTTGGCGCATTAAGCTCTATGTAATGCGCCAAAAATCTTCATACTGTCATATTCTACACTCTTCTATATCTATTTAGAACTGGAGTGTCGGCGCCAAGTAAAAAAAAGTACGCATTCGAATTCATACATGTCGCCCAGAGTGTGCAGGTAGCCAATCACAGCGCAGGGCGCGTTTCCCATCTGGGGGTGTGTCAACAGGCTGAATGAAATGTCAGCCAGCCAATCACAGAAGAGGGGGCGTGTCCCATCCAGCTGCTGCAGAAATAGCTATAGATGCACAGTTTAGCTCATATCTACTATACTAAGTGACTTAGGTAATGCAAACCAATTATAAAAGTGCTTATTTTTACTGTCCCCATCATTAGAGATGTGATGTTTGTAGCAAGAAAACCCCTTTAACCCCTTAAGCCGAAAGCCTGAAAAGTTGTAACTTTTTTATTTTTTCAATGACGCAGTTGTATGAGAGTTTTTCTGATAATAATCCTAAAAAGAGACCATTGCCTTTTGGATGTTGTTGATTTTCTATGCAGAGATTCAGCTGCTACAGAAACTATAGAGATCATTTTGGGGAATATATATATTGTATTATTAGGTTCATTATAATACAAATTTGTTCTACAGTAAACATGTAAACCTCAAAGGGGAAGTGTGAATATTTTATAGGTACTGCAAAGAAATCGCTTTAGTTTGACTTGTTAAAGGGGTTTTGCCAGGAAGTGCCTGTTTCATCCAGCTTCAGCTCTCAGTGTGCTGAAAAGGGGGCGTGTATGATTTGTTTGAACCAGGGCCGTTCGAAGGGGCGGGCGGGGCGGGCGACGCCCGGGGCGCCGAGGCTCCACTCACCCTGGAGGATCACCCCTGACTCGCACAGATCCAGCAGCTGCTGGTGCAGGGAGGAGACGGGACGGATCGTTCCCGTCCTGACTCCTCTCCTGTATCAGCGTCGCAGGGGCGCACGGCTTTCACCACGCCCCCTGCAACGCTGGATCCCCTCAGCGGCAGAGGCAGCTTTGCCGCCGAGGAGATCTCTGGGAGCTGCGTGACAGTGTAAGCAGCGTGATGACGTCGCGCTGCTTAAACAGCTCAGCAGCTCCGGACTGGGACGCGCGAACCGAGGTGAGTACTTTTTTTGTTATTTTATAATTACTTACAGGGGCATCACTGGCTACAGGGGGCATCTACTGGCTACAAGGGGGGCATCATTGGCTACAGGGGGGCATCACTGGCTACAATGGGGGCATCACTGGCTACAAGGGGGGCATTAATGGCTACAGGGGCATCACTGGCTACAAGGGGGGCATATACTGGCTACAGGGGGGCATCACTGGCTACAGGGGGCATCACTGGCTACGGGGGGCATCACTGGCTACAGAGGCATTACTGGCTACAGGGGGCATCACTGGCTACAGGGGGCATCACTGGCTACAAGGGGGGCATCACTGGCTACAAGGGGGGCATCACTGGCTACAGGGGGCAACATTGGCTACAGGGGGGCATCACTGGCTACAGGGGGCATCATTGGCTACAGGGGGGCATCACTGGCTACAGGGGGGCATCACTGGCTACAGGGGGGCATCACTGGCTACAAGGGGGGCATCACTGGCTACAAGGGGGCATCACTGGCTACAGGGGGGCATCATTGGCTACAGTGGGCATCAGTGGCTATAGGGGGCATCACTGGCTACAGGGGGGCATCTACTGGCTACAGGGGAACATCTACTGGCTACATGGGGGCATCTACTGGCTACAGGTGGACATCTACTGGCTACATGGGGCATCTACTGGCTACAAGAAGGCATCTACTGGCCAAAGGGGCATCTACTGGCCACAGGGGCATCACCTGGCTATGGAGGCATCACTGGCTACGGGGGCATCACTGGCTACGGGGGCATCACTGGCTACAGGGGCATCACTGGCTACAAGGGGGGCATCAACTGGCTACAGGGGGCATATTACATGGCTCACATATGAGGTGCTAAAGATGGGGAGTTGGTATAGAGAGAGGCATTGGTAGAGAAGTGCTGATAAATTGAGGAGTCTAAGATGTTTGTTTTGTAAATTTTACAGTGAAGAGTTGGGAGTAGTCATCATGGCGGCCTGGGTCAGATGGAAAAGAAGAAGAAGAGAAAGAGACCAACTCTTCAGAGACGTCTCCTGTGAGTCACAAGATATAACTTTACTGTAATCATTTATATGTCTGCAGAGCCTGTGTACAGCGGGTATCCACCACTGTATGGTCACCGTACGCCGGTAATATTGGTTGTAGTCTAATGCTTTGTATTCAGTAATGGTCAGTTTGTATTATTTAGTCACTATATGGTGGTGATATGTGTTCATGGTATGGTGGTATTATTCGGTCACTGTGTGCTGGTGATATGTGGTCTGAGTGGTCTTGGGATTCTGGTTGGTGTAGCAGTGTTATTTAGTAACTGTATGACTATTATTTAGTAGTTTTATACATAGCAAATTGTGGTAAAGCTTTTTTGTATATTTTGGCTTTGGTTTATGGTGATGCAATGTGGCGCACTGTAGTGCCATATGTTACGGGGGGGGGGAGGGAGAAATTTCTTCATCTCGCCCTGAGTGAAATGTAGCCTAGGAACGGCCCTGGTTTGAACTGCTTATCATGTGACCCAGCAGGCTGACATCACCAAGCCTTTCCCTACAGTGTGTTCACTCTAGTCAAATAAAGGTCTGTTTATGTAAAGAGCTGTGAATAGCTACAGTGTAGCTGAGTGGTTAGCACTTCTGCCTTTCAGCATAGGGGGAGATCCTAGGTTTGAATCCCTGCAGAACAAAACATGTGGATTTTTTTTGTCTTAGTACACACACCTGATTGAGATTTGTTTTTTATTTATTTGCACTGTTTGACTAATTACAGGAGTAGAATGCAGCGCCTGGGGCTGAACACTCGCTCAGCAGTGAGTATGTGTGATTACTAGATAGTGAGGAGAGGTGATGTCTGAGCATGTGCGGCCAGGACTGAGGAGCTCTCAGCCCTGGTCGTATCCCCTGCATGGATCACTAGGGTAGCAGCTAAAACAAAAATAGTTCAGAATTTGTATTAATAATGGGTGAAAATGTTTATTATTCAATTTGCAAACTTCCCATATCAGTTTTACTTTGTGACAAAACCTTTAAATATAGTGCAGCTCAATAAAATATAGCTGCACATCTGGAAGACCGTATGACCAGAATGGTGGGAGCTAAAAAGTGATGGTATACAGGAGTTCACTGTGATCAAGTACCAGAAGTGGACATAGCCAGCAGTGGGCTTTGAGCCAAAAAGAATGCATGAACAGGTGCACACCAAACTTTGGCGCAATAAGTCCCTTTGTAATGCGCCAAAGATACTTTTTAATGAAACCAAAAGAGGGGGTGTTTGGGGGCATGCACCTATTAAAAGGATCGGTCAATTTATGTTCTTTGCACCAAATTTAGGCGCTAACAGTTAGAAAGCCAGACCAGGGAAAAGGGTGGTCCCTGAGCCAATTGTGGTTTTTTTGCTCTACATGCGCCTGTATGTATGCCTGCAGAAGAAAGCCGCCCCAGGGAAAAGGTGGGCCTGAGCCAAAATTGTGGTTTTGGGCTCTACACTCCCCGTATGTATGACCTGCAGAAGAACAGCCAGCCCGGGGTAAAGGTGGTGCCGGGCCCAACTTGTATTGGCATACACTGTCCCTGTATGTATGCCCTGCAGGGGGAATAACCAGACCAGGGTAAAGGTGGTGCCTGAGCCAGACTTGTGGTTTGGCTCTCCTCCCCTTTTTGTTGACCTGCAAAGAACACCCTGCCCAGGGAAAAGGTGGTCCCTGACCCGATTGTGGTTTTGGGCCCTTCCCCTGCCCTGTTGTATGACCTGCAGAAAAACAGCCAGACCGGGGTAAAGGGGGTCCCTGAGCCAGACTTGTTTTGGCACTACATGTCCCCTGTATGTATGCCCTGCAGAAGAACAGCCTGACCGGGTAAAGGTGGTCCCTGAGCCAACTTGTCGTATTGGCTCAAAAACTGCCCTGATGTATGACCTGCAGAAAAATAGCCAGACCAGGGTAAAGGTGGTGCCTGAGCCGGACTTGTGGTTTTGGCTTTCATGCCTGTATGTATGCCCGCAGAAAAACACCCAGACCAGGGAAAAGGTGGTCCCTGAGCCAGACTTGGGGTTTTTGGCTTAAAATCCCCTGTTGTATGACCTGCGAAGAACAGCCAGACCAGGGTAAAGGTGGTGCCGAGCCAGAATTTATTGGCACTAATGTGCCTTTGTATGCCTGAGAAGAACAGCCAGCCCAGGGTAAAGGTGGTCCTGAGCCAGATTGTCGTTTTGGGTCTACACGCCCTGTATTTTGACCTGCAGAAGAATAGCCAGACCAGGGTAAAGGGGTGCCTGAGCCGACTTGTGGTATTGGCTCTACACTGCCCTGTATGTATGACCTGCAGAAGAACACCCAGACCAGGGAAAGGTGGTGCCTGACCCCCCCCCCCCCCCTTTCTATTGGCACTAGACGCGCCTGTAGTATGACCTGCCGAAGAACGCCAGACCAGGGTAAAGGTGGTGCCTGAGCCAGATTGGGGGGATTGGCTTACACTCCCTGTATGTTGCCTGCAAAAGAAAGCCAACCAGGGTAAGGTGGTGCCTGAGCCGACTTGTGGTATTGGCTTACACTGCCCTGTATGTATGACCTGCAAAAGAACACCCAGACCAGGGAAAAGGTGGTGCATCAGCCAGACTTGTCGTTTTGGCACTAGACTGCCCTGTATGTATAAATGCAGAAGAAACCAGACCAGGGAAAAGGTGGTGCCTGAGCCAGACTTGTGGTTTTGGGTCTCACTCCCCTGTATGTAAAACCTGCAGAAGAATAGCCAAAACCGGGGTAAGGCCGTGTTCACGGCTTTTTCCCCGACGGATTTTGGGCCGTTTTGGCTCCCAAAATCCGCCGTGAATAAGGGGGGGACGGGGGCGGGCCGGGGCGCGGCGGGGGCGCCGTCCCCGGGCCCCCTAGTCAATGCTTATTACGGGGTAGGCTTTAAAAAATGTGAATGTATTTCTCCCCCGCGGGGATTGCGAGGGGGAGGAGGACGGATTCCCCTGTTCTCTATGAGAGCAGGGATTACCTAATTGCTGCCGCGGATTTGGAACCGCCCTGCGCAAATGGCGGCAGTGGGGCCAAAACCGGCAAAATAACCCCCTTGTGAACGAGGCCTAAAGGTGGTGCCGAGCCTGAGTTGTGGTATTGGCTCAACATGCCCTGAGTATGATCTGCAAAGAACGCCGGGACCAGGGAAAAGGTGGTCTGGCCAGACTTGTGGTATTGGCTCTAAAATCCCCTGTTGTATGACCTGAGAAAAAAAGCCGGGGACGGGTAAAGGTGGTGCCTGAGCCGACTTGTATTGGCACTAGAGCGCCGTTGTATCCCTGCAGAAAAAAGATTTTCTTAATTTGGTGCCTTAAGGTATTTAAAAAGGGCCTGTCCCCCAATGTTCATACATGTTGGCCATTGTGTCTTTGCCCCTGTGAAACACTATGTCACTTACTAATATATATATCCATTCATAAATTGAGTTCTTGAAACAGCAACAAGGAAAAAAAATCTATAATTGTCTCTTGGCTCTTCTCTTCATTCCCTGTGGATATCTGGAAGGCTCAGCGGTTGGTAGCCTACTGTCACAATGCAAGAGCTTGAATGCAGTGTTAGCAGGACAACTCTAATGTCTGAAGTCCTATGCACACAGCTGTATTACAGATCTGTGTTTTATGGACCCCATGTCTTTTCTAGAGATATAAAAAACCCTGGTTGAAACTTTTTTGCGTCCCATTTTACGAAGCATAAAAGATTTTTTTTTCACGATTTTATCATGCTTAGGGGGTATTTTTTCCCCTTGGGAGCATTACTTCTAAGAGAGACTATAATGCCACATGGAGCCAACATAAATGGAGAGCCTTCAAGTCCATAATACAGAATCACGGGAACTCCATGAGCTGTCATGTGTATGAAGTTTTACAGTGATGCCTGTACAAAAAACATCAACAGGGATAGTCTGAAGATCCACCTAAAGTAACCCCTTCCTGCTGCAGAATTTTTTTCCCCTCCTCTTCTACAATGTCCTGCAATAGGAATACATGTCAGGGTGTAATACGAGTGGTAAGATGGCAGCCATTGAGGCCTTCATTAGGCCCTAGTTGCCATGACAACCAGTCAGAACGCACAGTTACAGCACCGTTCCTTACTCCTTTACATGCCATGATAGCATTTACCCCGGCAACTAAGTATACTAGTGGCAGGTCCCAGCTGTAACAAACAGCCGTTAGCTGGTGCTTATGGAGCGGATTCAGTCAGCCCGCTCCATTCACCCTTACCAACATCATGATATAACCTTACACGATATGTCAGTAAGGGGGTTAAAGGATATCAGTCATCTGAACTGGTCCTTTACAATTGCAAGAGAAAGTGAACATGAAAGGCAGGTAGACAAAGACAGCAAAAAACAAAGTCAGAGTTACCCTCAGTAAGGGTAATGGGGAGTCAAAAGAAGGTAGAGTTACTAAATGGATTCTTTAGCTCTATATGTACAAAAGAGGATAAAGTAGCTGATGAAGTAGCTGGTGCCAGCACTCATGTAGGTTGTGCCACTGCTGATATAGCTGGTGCCAGCACTCATGTAGGTTGTGCCAGTGCAGATGTATTTGATGCCAGCACTCATGTAGGGTGTGCCAGTGCTGATGTAGTTGGTGCCAGCACTCATGTTGGTTGTGCCAGTGCTGATGTAGTTGGTGCCAGCACTCATGTAGGTTGTGCCAGTGCTGATGTATTTGCTGCCAGCACTCATGTCTGGTGTGCCAGTGCTGATGTAGGTGGTGCCAGCACTCATGTAGGTTGTGCCAGTGCTGATGTATTTGATGCCAGCACTCATGTAGGGTGTGCCAGTGCTGATGTAGTTGGTGCCAGTACTCATGTAGGGTGTGCCACTGCTGATGTTGGTGGTGCCAGTTCTCATGTAGGGTGTGCCAGTGCTGATGTCAGTGGTGCCAACACTCACGTCAGGTGTGCCAGTGCTGATGTAGGTGGTGCTAGTACTGTTAATACATCAACTAATATACTTAATTGGCAAAGCAAATAAAAAAAACAAAAAAACAAATGTGAATAAGGCTCCAGGACCCGTTGGATTACACTCAAGAGCTCTCTGCCCATCTACTTAATATTTAGAAATTCTCTGGTGACTGGTGAAGTATCAGGAGAATTTTGCAAGGCAAATGTGGTTCCCAAAAGGGCTTTAGATTTTGCCCAGGTAATTATAGACCAGTAAGCTTAATGTCTTTTGTGTCCCTTATCAACCTATTGGGTAAATTAAAGTCTATTGGGTTAGTGTGTAAGGGGATTGAAAACTGGCTTTTAGATCATACTCGGAGAGTGGCGGTAAATTATTAATATTCTAAATGGTCTCTGGTTATATGTGGTGACCCCAAGGCTCAGTACTGGGTCCACCTAAATATTATTTATTTATAAATTATATATATGATGTGATGAATAGCACTGTTTCTATTTCTGCAGATGACACCAAGCTATATGGGTGCACTTGTTGACTCACCGGCTACATAACAGCATGCAATGTCAATCACCTGCCTTTAAGGTCAGAAGGATATTGGGGTGTAGTAAAAGATGAGTGGACTCACTTGATAGGGATGTAATATCACCGCTCTAACAAGCAGTGGTACGGTTTATCTGTAATATGCTGTTCAGTTCTGGCCACAGATCATAGAAAGGATTCCTGGAGTTAGAGAAAGTACAAAGATGAGCAAATGAACTGATAAGGGAAACAGAGCGTCTTACTTACGAGGAAAGGTTAAAAGAATGAAACTTATTTAGTCTTGAGAAGAGATGTCTTCTCAAGGGGGGGCAGCCACTCCTCCATACAAACAACCTAAAAAACAATATTTTCATCTATTTACAGTAGCAAAAAACCCCCTTTT
>JAODAL010038013.1:0-39710 GCA_025379985.1 Phyllomedusa bahiana | reverse complement strand
GGGTGAAAAAAAAAACCTTTTTTTTTTTCCGTCCCAAAAATTTAAAATTATTTTTGGTTCATTTTGGGGCCGGGGGCCATTTTTTTAAAAGACCTCTTGTAGGAATTACCATAAAAAAAAATTTGCTAAAAATTTTTTTGTTTTTTTATGGGGTGCAAAAACCCCTATTATTTTTTTCATACAAAATTTTTAAATTTTCTTTTTTTTTTATTTTGGGCGCAGCTCGTTTTGTTCAAAGGGACCCACTTTGTATTTACAATTTAGGTTTTACAGAACTTTTCTAGTCCCGCAGGTGTTTTTTTAAGGGGTTTTTAAAAAAAAAAAAAATTTTTTTACCCGTAACAATTTAAATTGGGGTTTTGTTCACTTTGGCGGGGCCCATTTTTGTTAAAAGCCCCTCTTTTACGATTTTTTACCATCCCAAAAAATTTCTAGAAATTTTGTTGTTGTATTTCTTAGGTAAAAAAAACCACCTATTTTTAAAAAAGTACCTTTTTTAATTAGTTTTTTTCACTTTGGCGCGCTCAGTTTTGTTAAAAGCCCATTGACTTACAATAGGATCAAAAATTTTTTTGTCCCCGCAGGTTTTTTTTATAGGTGAAAAAGTTTTTATCCGAAACCACATTTATTGGGTTTTTTTGTTCACTTTGGGCGGGGGCCTTTTTTTTAAAAAAGGGCCCCCATCTTGAAAAGGGATATTCCATAAAAATTTGTTAGAAATTTGGGGTTTGTTGTATTTCTAGGTGAAAAAAAAAAAAACCACCTATTTTTATCAGTACACAAATTTAATTACTGTTTTTCACTTTGCGCAGCTAAGTTTTTTTAAAAAGACCCCCCTTTTTTACTTACAATAGGTAAGAACTTTTTCTCGACACCGCAGGTGTATTTTATAGGTACAAAAAAAAAACCGTTTTATTATCCGTACACAATTTATTAGGTTTTTTCACTTTGGGGGCCCGGGGCCATTTTTTTAAAAAAGACCACCTTGTAGGGATTTAAATACAATTTTTGTTTATAATTTGGGTTTTGTTTTTTTTCCATAGGTGAAAAAAAAAAAAAAACCCCCATTTTATTACAGTCCCAAAATTTTAAATTACGTGTTTTTTCACTTTGGGAAAATTCAGTTTTGTTAAAAAGACCCCTTTTTATTTACAAGGATAAAAAAACTTTTCTACCCCCGAGAGTATTTTTAGGTGCAAAAAAAACCGTTTTTTTTCCCTACACTTTTTTAATTAGGTTTTTTTTCACTTGGCGCGGGGCCATTTTTGTTAAAAAAACCCATCTTTTTTACGGAATTCCCCATAAAAAAATTTGTTTTAGTATTGTTGTTGTATTTATAGGTGCAAAAACCACCTATTATTAACGACAAATTTAATTAAAGTTTTTTTCCCCTTTGGCCAGCTCAGTTTTGTTAAAAAGACCCACTTTTTTACTTAAAATTGGGGATCAGAACTTTTTTAGTCACCGCGGTGTATTTATAGTGCAAAAAAAAACTTTTTATTATCCTAACAATTTAATTAGGTTTTGTTCCTTTGGCCAGGCCATTTTTGAAAAGGGGGGGACCCATCTTTTTACGGATATTAAATCCAAATTTGCTAGTAATTTGGTGTTGTATTTCATAGGTCCAAAAAAAACCTATTATTATCAGTACAAATTTATTACGTGTTTTTACTTTGGCGACTCAGTTTTTTTTCAAAGACCCACTTTGTACTTAAAAAGGGTTTTTTAAAAAAATTTTTTTAGTACCCAATGTATTAAGGTAAAAAAAACCCCCTTCCTTTTATTACCCGTAACTTTAAAATTTAGGTTTTGTTCTTTGGGCGGGCCATTTTTTGTTAAAAGATCGTCTTGTAGGTTTTTCTACCGAAATTTGTAGTAATTTTGGTTTTGTATTTCATAGGTGAAAAAAAACCCCCTTTTTTATCAGTACCAAAAAATTTAAAATTAGTTTTTTTTCACTTTGGCGCAGCTCAGTTTTGTTCAAAGAAAAAATTTTTTTTAAAAGGATCCCAGAACTTTTCTAGTCAACCCCAGGTTTAAAATAGGTGAAAAAAAACCTCTTTTTTTTATGTACACAATTTTATTATTTTTTGGTTCACTTTGGCCAGGCCATTTTTTGAAAAAAGACCCGTTTTTTTAGGGGGATATTAAAAAACCAAATTTTAGAAATTTGGGTTTTGGTATTTCATAGGTGCAAAAACCAAAACCTATTTTTTTACATTTTCACAATTTAATTACGTGTTTTTCACTTGGGCGGCTCAGTTTTGTTCAAAGCCCCCATTTGTATTAAAAGGGGGATAAAAAACTTTTTATCCCCGCAGGTGTTTATAGGTGAAAAAAAACTCGTTTTTTTTATCTACACTTTTAAATTGGGTTTTTTGGGTTCATTTTTTGGCCGGGGGCCTTTTTTTAAAAAAGGGACCCATCCCTTTTAGAAAAGGGTTTATTTAAGGGGAAAAAAATTTTAACCATAAATTTTTGCCCTTTAGTATTTTGGTTTTTTTTTGGTAAAAATTTTTCTGGTCCCAAAAAAAAAAAAAACCATTTTTTTATCTACACAATTTTTTTGTTTTGTTCATTTGGGAAAAGGCCATTTTTTTTAAAAGACCCATCTTTACGATATTAATACCCAATTTGTAGTAATTGGTGTTGTTTTCATAGGTGCAAAAACCACCTATTTTTATCAGTAAAATTTAATTAATTTTTTTTCACTTTGGCGCAGCTCAGTTTTGTTAAAGGGGGGGCCCACTTTGTACTTTTCAATAGGTACAGAACCTTTTTTGTCACCCAGGTGTATTTTTAGGTGAAAAAAACCCCCGTTTTATTATCCTACAAATTTTTTGGGGTTTTTGTTCACTTTGGCGCACCCTTTTTTTTTTAAAAAGACCTCTTGTAGGGATATTAAATACCGAAATTTGTAAGAAATTTGGGTTGTTTATTTATAGGTGAAAAAAAACCCCCCTATTTTTATCAACAAAATTTAATTACTGTTTTTCATTTTGGCCAGCTCGTTTTGTTAAAAAGACCCACTTTTTTTCTTACAATGGGGGATCAGAACTTTCTATCACCGCGTTGATTTAATGTTTAAAAAAAACAGTTTTATTATCCGTACAAATTTTAAAATTTAGGTTTGTTCACTTTGGGCGGGGCCTTTTTTTTTTAAAAAGACCCATCTTGTGGGGTTTTTACCATCCCAAAAATTTGCTAGAAAATTGTTGTTGTTTTCATGGGGTGAAAAAAACCACCATTTTTAACTTTTAACCAATTTAATTTCTTTTTTTTCATTTTTGGCCAGCTCATTTTTGTTAAAGGGGGGGGGACCACTTTGTATTAAATTTTGGGATCAGAATTTTCTGTCCCCGCGGTGTTTTTTATGGGTAAAAAAAATAGTTTTTTTTTATGTACACAATTAATTAGGTTTTTTCCACTTTGGCGCCCAGGCCATTTTTTTTTAAAGCCCCATCTTGTAGTTATTAAAAAACAAATTTGCTAGAAATTTGGGTTTTTTTGTATTTCATAGGTGCAAAAACCCCCTTATTTTTTTAAACAGTAAAATTTAATTACTTTTTTTTCCCCTTTGGCGCAGTCAGTTTTGTTCAAAGCCCCAAATTTTACTTAAAATAGGATCAGAATTTTTTAGTAAAGCAGGTTTTATCTATAGGTGAAAAAAACCACTTTTTTTTTTATCGTACACATTTATTGGGTTTTTGGTTAAACTTTGGCAGGCCATTTTTTTAAAAAAGACCCTCTTGTACGGAAATTACCTTTACCAAAATTTGTTAGAAATTGGGGTTTTGGTTTTATAGGGAAAAAAACCACTTTTAAAAACAGTAAAAATTTTAAATTTGTTTTTTTCCTTTGGGCAGTCGTTTTTTTCAAAGCCCCACTTTTTTTTTAAAATTGGATTCAAAATTTTTAGTCAGGGGTTGTTTTTATAGGTGAAAAAAACCAGGTTTTTTTAATCCGTACAAAATTTTAATTAGGTTTTTTTTCACTTTGGCCCCCGGCCAAAATTTTTGTTAAAAGCCCCTTTTTTCTTTTTTTTTTTTGGGGGGGGAAATAACATAAAAAAAATTTGTTAGAAATTGGGTTTTTGTTTCATAGGGCAAAAACCACCTATTTTTAAACAGAAAAAATTTTAAATTTTAAGAAATTTTTTTTCTTTGGGGCCAGCTAGTTTTGTTAAAAGCCCCCTTTTTTGAAATTTTACAAAAGGTTTCAAAAATTTTTGTCACCGAAGGGTTTTTAGGTGAAAAAACCTCTTTTTTTTTACCCATCCCAAAATTTTAATTGGGTTTTTGGTTCACTTTGGGGCCGGGGCCTTTTTTGTTAAAAAACCCTTTTTGTAGGAAATTAAATCCCAAAATTTGCTAGAAATTGGTTTTGGTATTTCATAGGTGAAAAAACCCCTTTTATTTCAGTCCCTTTTTTAAATTCCCGGTTTTTTTTTCACTTTGGCGCAGCTCAGTTTTGTTCAAAGACTAATTTGTATTACAATAGGATAAAAAAATTTTTTAGTCACGCAGGTGTTTTATGGGTTTCCCAAAAAACCCCTTTTTTTTTTCCCGTACACTTTTAAAAATTGGTTTTTGTTCACTTTTTGGCGGGGCCCATTTTTTTTAAAAAAATCCTCTTGTACGGAAAATTACCATCCCAAAAATTTTAGAAATTGGTGTTGTATTTCAAAAGGTCCCAAAAAACCCAAACCTATTTTTATAAAGTAAAAAATTTTAAAATTTAAAGTTTTTTTTTCACTTGGCGCACCCTCAGTTTTTTTAAAGGGCCCCATTTGAAATTTAAAATGGGGATCCCAGAATTTTTCTATAAACCGATTTGTATTTATAGGTGAAAAAACCACTTTTTAAATTTTCCGTACAAAATTTTAAATTTAGGTTTTGTTCTTTGGCGCAGGCCCATTTTTTTTAAAAAAGCCCCATTTGTAGGGATTTTAAAAATCCCAAAATTTTTGCTAGTATTTGGGTTGTTGTTTTTCTTAGGTGCAAAAACCACCTATTATTATCGGGACAAAATTTTAATTACTTTTTTTTACTTTGGCCAGTCAGTTTTTTTTAAGCCCCCATTTTTTTTTAAAAAGGTTACAGAATTTTCTTTCACCGCAGGTGTTTTATAGGTGAAAAAAAAACGTTTTTTTACCCCTTTACACAATTTTTTTAGGTTTTTTTCATTTTGGGACGGGCCATTTTTTTTAAAAAGACCATCTTGTAGGGGAAAATTCCCATCCCAAAAATTTGCAAAGAAATTTGGGTTTTGTATTTCATAGGTGAAAAAAACACCTATTATTAACCGTACAAAAATTTAAATTTATTTTTTTTCACTTTTGGCGCAGTCAGTTTTGTTAAAGCCCCTTTTTTTTATTTTACAATAGGTTTTCAAATTTTTCTAGTTCCCCGGGGTTTATTTATGGGTAAAAAAACCCTTTTTAATTACTGTACACGATTTTTAAAGGTTTTTTTTATTTTGGGCGGGCCCTTTTTTTTTTAAAAGATCCGTCTTTTTCCGGATTTATCATCCCCAAAATTTTGATAGAAAATTGGTTTTATTTCATGGTGAAAAAACCCCCTATTATTTCAGAAACCCCAATTTAAAAAGTTTTTTTAAATTTGGGGAGCCCGTTTTTTTCAAAGACCCACTTTTATTTAAAAAAAGGATACAGAATTTTTTCTAGTCCCCGCAGGTGTTTTTTATAGGTGAAAAAAAAACGTTTTTTATCCTAAAAAAAATTTTAATTGGGTTTTTGTTCCGGGGGGCCCTTTTTTGTTAAAAGCCCATCTTGTAGTTTATTCCCCAATACCGAAATTTTGTTAGAAATTTGGGTTGTTGTTTTTCATAGGTGAAAAAAACCTATTTTTAAACGAAAACCCCCTTTTTAAATTTAAAGTTTTTTCACTTTGGCGCAGTCAGTTTTTTAAAACCCCCATTTTAGTATTACAATGGATCCAGAACTTTTTCAACCCCGAAGTGTATTTATATGTAAAAAAACCATTTTTAAATTACCCCGACAAAATTTTTAATTGGGTTTTTGGGTTCACTTTGGGCAGGCCATTTTTTTAAAAAGACCATTTGTAGGAATATTCCTACCTTTTTGGGCTAGAAATTTTGGTTTTTGTATTTCAAGGTGAAAAAAACCCCCTTTTATTATCAGTACAAAATTTTAAAATTACTTTTTTTTTTTTCACTTTGGCGAGTCGTTTTGTTCAAAGCCCCACTTTGTACTTAAAATAGGATAAAACTTTTAGTAAACGGCGGGGTGTTTTTATAGGTAAAAAACCACTTTTTTTATTACCCGTCATTTTTTAAATTTGGGTTTTTGTTAAATTTGGCGCGGCCTTTTTTTGTTAAAAAGGACCCATTTTGAGGTTATTCCATACGAATTTGTTATTTAATTGGTGTTGTATTTCATAGGTGAAAAAACCCCACTTTTATTATCATACCCCAATTTTTTTAATTTTTTTTTTTCCTTTTGGGGCCCAGCCCCCGTTTTTTTCAAAGACCCCCTTTTGTAAACAAAAGGAACAGGAACTTTTTTTCCCCGCGGGTGTTTTATAGTGCAAAAAACCGTTTTTTATCCTACACAATTTTTTAAAGGTTTTTTTTCCATTTTTGGCGGGGCCCAATTTTTTTTAAAAAAGGACCCATTTGAAAGGAAATTCCCTTACCAAAATTTGTAGAAATTTGGGTTGTTGTTTTTCATAGGGGGCACCCCATATTCAAGTACCCTAGTCATGTATTTACTGATACTCGCCAAAACCGCCTCACTAATTCCCCCTCTATTCATCGCTGCAACACATCCCCACTATATTATTACCCTTCCTCCTCACCGTCATAATGAGATTTCTATAGCGCACCTATCTACACCATGAGCACCAACACGAGTGTTACCGCGCTGTGCCCCCCACCATCATAATCCTATATCTCACCTCCTGTTCATATTCACCCACCCCCGTATTTAGTCATATTGAGAATACCTTCCTTCCTCCTAAATCTTACCATTCCTATTCATACTAAATAATCAACAGTTCAGTTCTTCACCTCGCCCCACTCCTACAACTCCACCCGTCTATTCCCCCAATCAACCTATATTACATGACACAATATCCTCATCCTTATTACTATTCTTCCAACCTAATACTATTCACCCATCCTCTAGCAATGAATTTTCTTCCCTACATACAACTTCTCCCCCCTATATTCCTGTGTCACACTCACTCCATCAATATGTACTTAGACAGTCACTTCAATGTACTGAGTCCTACTAATCATGATAATCCATCCTAAGTTCCACAAGCCCAGTCTCATAATACAATGTTCATTGTCGTGTCCCTTCCTACAACTTCCCCCTTTATTCCCCCATCACCTATATTCTTATGCCTATTCTCTCCAAGACCTACATCTTACTCAGTCCATATTGTCCCCCTGTATCCCAACATTCTTATGTACGTGTGCCCCTACAACTATGATCATCTCTGTCTATTTCCTCCCACAACCTACCTACCTCTGTGTTCGTTGTACACCCCCTCCTCTTGTACAATCTTACCTTCCTATTCCCAAATTCCCAACATTCTTCTTCCCCCCCATCTACCCCCCCCCTCTCCCCAAACCGCCCTCTCCCTTCCCATCCTACTAAGATCCCCCATCAACCCTATATTCTTACACCTGTCTCTGTGCTGTCTTCTCTCATCTGCGTATACCTGATCCACTATATCGCGTTATCCATCTTGTCTATGCACCAACATTCTGTGTAGTTGTCCTCACTCCCTCCATACAATTTCCCCATCTATTCCCCACCCCATGTATTCTTATACATTGACTTTCTCTCCTAATATTGATATCTGACCTAAAGTCCTCCACTCCTATATAGTCCACATACTACACCACAACCACAATCAGTCTCATTCCCCCCCTTCTAATCTCTCCTCTTATTACCCAAATCTCCCCTATTGAGTCAGCGTCGTCACCTTGTCCCGTTCACACTCCAACCCCTCACCTCTCTGTCGTGTGACCTCTAAACCTCCCCATAATTCCCCTCTGCACACCTGAGTACACACTATATTCTGTCTTCGCCTTCATCCCTCCCTTCCTCCTCCATACTTACCTCACATGTTCATCATACATGTCTCACCCCACATCGATTCTTATTCCCAGAGCACCTCGTCGTACTCATTCCCCCTATATTCTTTCACTTCCTCATCCCCCCCTTTTCCTGTACCTCCATCTATCGTACACTACTCCACTATTGTCCCCATAATTTACCAACCTAGTCCCATAAGAGTGCATCTAGTGCCCACGCTCCCTCTAATGTTCTAACCTATATCACTCACCTGTTTCGCATATATGCCCCTGTTGTCTCTAGTCTCCCTACAATCCAAACATCATTATTCATCACACACTATCAAAGTACCGAACAACAAGACGTTCACATAACATCTATGTCACACGTCTACGCCCTCTCTCCAGTCTGATAGTGGTCATCCCATACCTCCAGTGCTCCTAGTCACCTACTTCCATTCTATCCACTCCTCCATATTACCTATCGCTCCACTAGATTTCCACATACATCTCTATTTTTATCATAACCTGTTCATCCTACCTATAATCTTACCTCTCTATTGTCCAAGACTGTCCCATGATCATTCTCCGATCTATATTGTCCACACGTCCCGAAATCCCCTTCCTCAATTCTATTTCACCAATACACCTATATTAATAGTTCAACACGCTTCCTACTCTTCTCATGTCACATTCCGCCTACTCATCCATATCCACCACTCCTTTGTGACTCCATATACCAGTAATTATGTGTTCTTTTTATCTTTTCCCCCACCAATTGATACCCATTAACCTCCTTATTACTTCCTCATTTCTCAACCCACACCTCCTCATTATAGTGTTCTCTCCCTTCTTTTATTCTTCCTTAACCATGTCCTCCTATAGAGACGCCTGTGTCTGACTTGTTACAGATACCCCATCACCATCACTCACGTGTGTACGCGTGTCATCAATAGTCTATATTCTTTGTCCAACCATTCTACCACTCCTTCAACCACATTCACACTTACCTACTAACCACACCACATAAGACCTTGCATTGTGTGTCCATCTCTGTCTGCTTAACCACCATTTTACCCTAATTCCCCTCCATCCTTCCATGTGTTACACACCCCTCCAATCAATCCCCACACCATTCCTTTCCTTCCCTGTACCAGTACCTATGATGCATCACTCCCCTACGATCCAATATAATTACTTCCCCCCCACCATAAATTCATCCCCCTACTTCCTCTTCACAAAAAAATTTCCTTGAGAGCATCCGTGTGTCATTAGTCATACCACATACTTCCTCTACACCCCAACCATCAATTATACAATACTTTAACATAGACACGCCCTTTAGACCATCTAAGCCATATGTCCCCTTATCTGTCCTAGTCCACCCATCTTTAGTCCATCCCACACCCACATTCCGTCTCATATACATTGTGTGTGTTGTGTCCAAGACCATCACACAATTAGATCGCCACCCTCCTCTGTGTAACACTCGCCATGAATTCTGTCATTACCTTCAGCCACACCTACCACCCCCCCCCATACTCCTGCCTACATCATCCTCGTTGAGTACTATATATGTTAATCCCCTCAATAGTCTCTACATCTCTTGCACCCCCCCCATGTCTACTCCTAACCATAAAACTAGTATTCAGTGTGTGTCACTCAATCCTCGTTCTCAATCGCACCTGCTTATATCCCTGCTTACACTTCTGATGCAAGACCTAACTCCAAAGTGTGCCTAATTACTCACACACCACAGACTGATGAATGCTAGCGACCACACCAGCCTGTACGCATAACACTCTAAAATTCCCAAACTGATGTATCTGCACATAACATGAGACCACACACAGAATTTATTATTATACACATTATACAATAACCACGGACCAGACTAAACTGTATATAGAGATGATGTTGCACTCGCCATAATTACATACACAACTAAAAGTTGACTTTCATACCCAATCCATCTTCATAAAATAAATAATCGTGTGTGTCTTTACTACATCACTCACGCAGCATAAGCTATCACACACACTACTACCAGTACACATACTTTTACACCCATACCTGTCCCAAACACATACTCATATACTACCGCATTCCTCCGTGTGTGTGTGTGTTGTCTATCAACTCCTATCTAATGCATTAAACCACAAGTCGCACAACTACCCATACCCACACAATTCTTAAATTAATAATCCGTGATAACATAACCCTGTCGTACTGAACTACACCATTTCTATTCATAATCTATGTTGTAGAACGCATGTGTGGACATTGAGATACCACAGATACTCACTCCTGAGTCCCACGTTCTCACAAGAGCATCCCCATCACCACTACAACTATATAGATACTACACACCTCACCAACCCAAACATACCCCCCTGTCACTACAATGTGTGTGTGTCACGCAACGTGATGTTATAATGAAAGCCAGTCCATCATAGTTCCTCACTCCTCACCTCCGTGATCCCATGTACCCTCAAATGAAACTGCCTATCAGTTGACCACCTGCCCATACTCTAATTCAATCCTTGAACACGACACACACGCACTTCAAATTCATGTGAATACATAACACAATCTCCGCATGATACCTGCACTACATCTGCCTGCACCACAACCTTCATTCTGTGACCACGTGTCACAGATATCTCCTCCCCCTCTGTCTACACTACTAATCGCCCAATATATACCACATTTGTGAACAGAAACCTACATGATAACCAATTCCGTGTTTCCCTCCATACAACTCCACACACCCAACACGTGACCATGTGTCAAACGTAACGTAATCCAACATATTACTCCTCCCAATATCAAATTGAAATCATTGTGTCCAGAAACCAGAACTCTTGACAGTTGTCCACTCCCTCGTCCTCTCACAATACTGCTGTCTGTATCTCCAATTTTTGCTGCCTAACATACTTACGCATCAATAACCATCTTAGTTCTTATGTGAACCATGCTACAAATAACTCAATTAAACTCTGTTTCAATCACCTATACCATTCCATTAACACGTCTCATAACATCATCACTTTTATTCATACAACATTAACCAAAAAACCAACCCTAAACACACTAAATCTCCAATCTTTTCTCCTTGTGTACCCATGTATCACCACTTATCATCTCTTACACTATCAGAAGAGATATACACACTCCAATACCTACCCCCCATTAACCTCAAAGTCCTAATTCGCATTGTACTGCTGACACTCCACCCCCCAAGTCAACATAGATCATGCCAATACCCATGTGAACCTCTTACTCACATATGCACTCCCACATATATATACTCAACACTCGTGTAACCGACACCTACTTCAATGCATTTCTGTCTACTCACACAGTCTATACCAACACCACGCCTCTAATACTTACTACACACCTGTGCATGAAATAATAATCTAACAATATGAGTATATTTCACTACTTTCATTATTATCCATTATTCTTATTCTTCTTCTTACAAATTCTCATTATCCTCATAATACCACTATTATTATAGCAATCTTTAAGAATAACTAATAACCACACATATTAATACATTATATCATTTCATTGACTGTCCCAAACACCCATTTTTCCTAAACTGTGACATACACATTTACATCACTTTGTACCTAACTAAGACTCACCTATACAACACCACTGCATACCTACCTCTCATCCTACGAAACTAAGACTTAACCCACACCTACATCACCTTCATACCCAAACATAAAACACCAAAAAAAATACTATCACATCTCATTAAATCAGTCCTAAGTTGTACTCTCTGTCCTTGGTCCGTACAACCTTCAATTCACCACACCCACACATTCACTCCCCTCCACACTCTGTGTCTACTACACATGCACTACGCATGCTTTCTGCTATATACACCTCCTCCTAATTCCCTCACTCGTTATTTTCCTCATCTCAATACTACCATCTCGTGCGTGCCCAACTTACAATTCTCCCTAGTGAATTGACACCAGCATAAATCACACACAACATTAACTGTATCTTAATGTACAACTCTGCAATACCTCTAGAATACACCCTATACTCCACAATTATCCCGTGTATCATCTCCAATGTAACTACTCTGCTTCTCATATCTCCACTTCCCTTACGTGTCTTAAATACACTAATATGAAATAACACCATTCAAAGTACCTCAAGTATCATCATACCTCACCTATTAGTTATCTTCATCACTCATGTCATTATGACCTCATTCTAGTCGAGTCCACCCTATTCCAGTCATCATCATCATCCTCTCTCCTTAATAGACCACACCTGCCTCAAAGTTAAACACCTACTGTCCTGTGCATAACATACCACCCCTAGTGTGCCCTCCCATTGTCTTCCATTTATCCTCACTCACTTATAATAACCCTACCAGTTTTCCCTTGTATCACTTCCTCCTCAACACTGCTATCCTCTACCCATCACCTGTGTGTCATGCCCAAACATCCGCTCTGTGCATCATACACTTTCCACACCTAGTCCCCCATAAAATCATTCACCACTGCTCCTTATACCAGACTCCTACCCCTCACCTGTTCTATCCCTACTCCCTGTTCTAATACTCTGTGTACGTATCTACATAACATCCCACTCCAGTACTCCTGTACACCTCTAAATGTGCCCCAAGAGTGTCACTGACCAATAAATACACACCACTCAGTCCATCTGTCCCCATATCCTGTATACCATACAATTCCCATCTCCTCTTTAAAACACCCACGTGATTCTCGTAAGCTTGTCTCCCTCCCACAGACACCACAGAGTCATCTACTACACCACAGTGATCATCATCAATCTGTCTTCACCCGTCCTCACCCCCCACCCTAAATCTTCATTCATCTCCTTCACTTTCCATCCTGTACAGTGTCCCCAGAGAGTCCTCCACAACACATCTGACTGTGTGTCCTCATCAGATCCTCCCAGTGATGTACCCCCTTGTACCCCCCTATCATCATTTGCCACACCCACACCACAAAAGTAAGTACGATGATCCTATTAACCCTCCAACCATACTAACATCCCCTGCTGTGTACAAATTACTCATCAGATCATGTGTTCCCTAACAGACCTCCACACACCGCCTCAGAGTCCCCACCCATCCCCGCTCTCGCTCCACACCTCCCACAGACACCACCACAAATCCTGTTACCTTCCTGTACCACTCATTCTGTTGTCCCAGAATTGTCTCCCTATAAGACACACCACTCCATTGCATCCCCTTCTCATCACATGTCGTCACACTCCACCACTGTGCGAGTTATGAACTAACCCCTCCTACTAATACCAGACCACAATATTTCGATCAGCCACATCTCACCTACTACCATGTCTCTCCCAGATGTCACATTGAGCTTACCTCTATTAACCTCATTTTCCTATTTTTTAATCTTCCCTTAGAGATCCTTTACATTGAAATGTCTAATACTTACCTTTGCTATCCTGTATATGTCCTCTCCCCCACCAGATCTTCCCCTAATCATCATTAAGAACCATCACTGCAACCTCCACAAATACGTGTTGTCACTTTCGCTTGTGTTGCCTCTACATAGAATCGCTCTCTTGTCATCAGTCTTTCATACACTACCAACCCCCACCCTCCCCCAATTTATTTTCATCCCCCCCCCTTCCTCACTCATACATCTTCATAATATTCATAACCCTATATACCCCATCAATTCTATATGCTACCACTTCATATCCGATCTGCACCATCTGATACCCTAAACATACTGTGACAATAAGAAGTAATCTCCCCAATGAGTTCTACAACATCACCTAAGTCCTCTCCATCCCCAACATGTATGTATATCCCCCATCCTCTCTCAAACATACCCTACAAAGATCACCCTCGTCAACCCTTACTAGTGTCCTATACCGTCAAACAAATCCACATCACATCACTACAACCCCCCCATCTACTAGTGTGTACCACCCTGTGCATGTCCCCTCCGCCGCACCCATCCCTAAGCTATGCTTAACCCAATTACACCACAATCCACCCCCTCATTTCCCTCTACGCCCCAGAATAGATACATCGTACATATACTAAAAACTACGACACCATATATAAAATGACCACTCCCAAGATCCCTCATGACTATCTCAACACTCTCCATATGAACAGTGATACCCTACAACATATACAAACTCAATTGTAGCCAGAACATACCATCCAAGTGTGTGTCCCAAATAACACTAAAAATCTATAAGACCCCCGTTGTCCTTAAAGACAAAAGTTGACCTCCTCCTCCTCTCCCCTCCGCCCCCCGTCTACTGATAGAACATATCTCTATACCCCATCTCCACATCCGTGTGCAATACCAATCTCCAACATCCATCTCCCCCCCCAACACTACTCAAAATACTATATTACCCAATCTATTAAAACACCACCCCACCCCCCTCTCAACCTAATACCAACCCAAATCATATCACAACTTCACACGTCCCCCCCAAACACACACAAATTCTAATCCCCCTCCTTAAACAAAATTACATCCCCCCCTTCCCCCCCCCTTAACCAAACCCATTGCATCCCCAATTCCCAATCCAAATCTCCATCCCCCCCCACTACTCAAATACTCTATAACCCCAAATCTTAAAACCACCACCCCCCCCCTCTCAACCTAATAACCCCAACCCCAATCAATATCCAACTTCTACATTCCCCCCAAACAACACACAAATTCTATCCCCTCCTTAAACAAAAATACATCCACCCCCCTCCCCCGACGTTCATCATACCCAAGACACCCCCAATGTCGTGTACGATGTGTGATCCTACAATCTAGTATCCCTCCATCTCACCTGTCCCCAGACATCTCCCACCTATCACACACTACACTTACTCAAAGTTACTCTAGACTTATGTCACCCCAATTAAATGTATAGAAGAACAGATCGCCTACAGTTCGTTCTTCTATCCTTCACTTTACCTTACCAACTCCAGTCAAGGACCCAAAATCTGCATGATCCAAAGAATTTACAAATTGTCCACTATCATACTCACAAGAATACAATCATAAAGAATCTATCTATCTCCCCCTGCTACTCGTTAGAAAACAAAAATACAGTCCCCCACCTACTATCCACCCTCATCATACTCAAGACTCACAGATATGTGCCCTCATTCATAACACCAGATCCGTCACTATCAATCTCTCCCAATTCCTCACACTACCTAAACATATGTACGATCGAGATTAAATATGTCCGTACTGTAAGATACTACAAAGCATATGAAGAAAACACCACCCCATCCCTCTCAGTCTAGATAGACACCCTAATACCAACACCCCACTCAATCCAATGTGTGTTGCTCGATATTGTAATCTCCTTTCTCTACACAAGATCATCACTACACAAAAGAGTTTAGACACGATCATCCCTTACTTAAGAACTGAAGTAAGAGTAGAGTGTCCCTCCCCGCTCACCTCCCCACATGTCGTGCCCACATAACTACATACGAGTCCCCCATTTAGAAGTCTCCCACCCAAGATCATACACCCTATCCTCACCCCCAATGTTCACTCCCCCCCCCCATATCAACATACTCTATTAAACACAAATTTATAAAAAGTACCTCTCCCCATCCACCCATATAGTCACCATATAAAGATCCAAAAATCACCGCAAATACAATATGTCATAACTTTCAATGACTGTTTTGTCAACCAAGAAACACAAAAATCTAATCCCCCTACATTAGTACTAAATCATATCCTGTGTCCCCATTAAGTCTCCCCTCCTCTCTCTCAGAGACCAGTACACCCCCATGTTCATACAGCCAAGTCTTCCCCGACTCAGTGACTCTTCCGTCTCCCGCCTCCCACTATGTGTCAAATAAACTCTACTATAGACCGTGCCAAAATTATAAAACTGTACCACACCCCATGCGCCATACCTCCCAGTATCACCAACTGCAGAATTATAGACTCTCAAAGTGCTCACATCACTATATCCAAACGTTCCACCTTGTCCTACAAGACTACCTCAATCTCTACTCAACACTCGTTCTCTGCAAATCCCCCTTACCTATAGAGAAACAACATCTCTACTCACCTCCCTATACACCTTGCCCGCCACAACACCAACTACCAGTCCTCATACTCTCTAACACCTCCATTATGACCACCCATGTCTCTCCCCCCTAGTTACACTCGTATCCACACTGCCTCCACTCGCTATTCCCCAGTCTGTAGCTATCAAATACTCTATAACCCCAATGTCTAATAAAATCACACCAGTCTACCGCTGCCCCCACTTCTCAACCTAATCCGTATCACAAACACCATCCAAAGTCAAGTATCCAAAATTGCAACCTTACATCCGCATCAACATAACAAAAATTCATAATCCCATCCTACTTCAAACAAAAATACTCACCCAACCTGATACTCATTCCACCTGCCATACTAACCTAGACCCGTCCCAGACAGTGCACACATGAGCCCAATCTTCCCCACCTACAATCTCCCCCCCCCCACTACTCCAAAGATGAACTAACCTTCCACAGTAAATGTATAGACCCCAATATTGTAGATAAAGACCTACCTCCCAAACCCCCTATCTCTCTACCCATAGATTAGCATACTCTTGACTCTCCCTCACTATCAATATACTCGATACACATCACTCTCCCCTCTCCATGTTGTCTCTCACCACAAGAGACTGATAATACTAAATAGACTCAATATCTACCCTACTTCCTTGATACAAAAAAGTTGTTAGTTATCCATATGTCCCCCATCCCCACGCACCCTCAACCAACCCCCATTCATACCCAATCTCCGCATCATATCTCATGTAATCATGACGATCCACACACCACTACTCCAAAACTGCACATGTGTATAATCCCCCAATCTATAAATAATATGCCCGCCCACCCACCCTATCGTCTCACCCTGCTAGATAGTCCAAACTCCACAAATTACATGTTCGTTAATCAGTGTTTCTCCAGACCATGTTGTCTAATACAGCCTTACCAAAAAACACATACAGACTTGTCCTAAGTCTACCCTCCATCCCCCACTGCACACACAATTGTTCTGTCCTGTCCCCCCACACATGTTGTGCCCCCCTCAAATAAAAATACCCCCATTCATACACCAATCTCCCACTTGCTCAAAACGTCTATCTACGCACCCCTACCATAATCTTATAATTATACAAAGTATGTGATAGACTACACATGTACCTCGAAGAAAGCTAGAACAAATACCATCCCCCCCCTCATTCCCAAGCCGTTTAAAATATGTTGCCCCCAATTCACACCAACATACATACACATCATCATCCGATTCCTGCCCACATTCACCTCCTACATCCAATACTATCCACACATACACCACCACTCACCTCCTGATATATGTGCCATCTCTCTGTCGCGTCCTAACCTATTCCATAGACACCATCTTCCCCATGCAGAAGTCTCTGATCTCTCTCCCCCCCACCCTTACTAACTCATATACATCTCTACTCCTGATACCCGCTTGTGTATCCTTCCCTGCCGTACACTATCCCCTATCATGTCCTCTCACCTACCCAACCACACATCTCAACGGTGTGTTCTTTCTAGTTAGACATGATGTCTACCCATGCTTCTCATGCCGTCCCTGAGATCGTTACATACACTCACTAACTTTCTCACCACTCTTTTTCCTACCCATAAAACCACACCCTCACCTTACTGACACATCGTAATCTCCAACAGATGTCACATGCATGCCCACATACCATAATGCTCTGTATCCTTAACAACCACCCTCTATCAAATGTCACCGTAACTCTGTACCCTCCCCTATAAGTCTCTGTGTATATCATCACCATGACATCTCTACACCATACCAAATGTCACATGTACCATACTCGACCCAACTAACTCCCCCACAGTGTGACTAACCCCAATACTAAGTACTCTATCAACCTGAAGCTGTCCCCGACTCATCATAAGTGACCCATCCCTATATCATCAGGACCTATCCTCCAAAACACTGTCTCGACAACTAAGTCTTTATCCTTCCTACCCAAACTCCCACACACTCACAAACCTGTGTGTCCTCCGTAAATGTGATACCAAAATTATAATACAAACCACTTATCAAAACCCCCCCCCACCGAACTTACAACCACAAGAACTCCCCTATCATGAAACAATACGCTATAAAAAACACAAATTCTCCTCACATAAAATAACCCCTCCCCCCAAATACCAACCCCCCTTCACCCTCCCAAAAACTTGTGTGTCCTTGCATTATACAAGCAGACACTTTTCCCCCTCAGCCATCCAAAAACACACAACAAGCTGTATCCACCCAACACCAGTGTATAATAATAATCTATCTAACTCCATATTAAAAAATCACAAACTATACCACCATTTATACAGATGTCTTAAGACCGTACCACAATACACCAAACAGACCTACCCCTATGTTTTACACACGCCTCAGTGTGTGTGCTCCTACACCTCCATGTCCTCCATCTCCCCCCTATCCCACCCCCTAACAACCCAATTATACATAACACCAACTTATGTTGATATCAACTTCCTAAATAATGCTCCCAAATCTCAGCAACCCCACACCAACCAATCCCATAATTCATTACGTACCAGCTTATTTCTTACTATCAACACCCCTCCTGTGTCTTCACAATAAAACTCCAAATCCTTCCCCCAACTTAACCTTCTACATGTCTCACTCAGATCCCAACTACTTAACAAATTTATTTTTACCAACTTTATCTGTCTCCGTATATTCAAAACGAAATACCCCATTCATCTCTCCCAATTCTAACCATTTCACATCCCACGATATGTATGTCGTCCTACTCAATCGTTCAGATTCATGTCAATTACAATGTATATGTATCATCCCTTTGCATATAGACCCCGTCTGTCTAGCCTTTACTGCTTCCACAGACACTCAATGCCAGTGTAACATGACCAATAACAATCACCTACAACTATAGATCTACTACCACCAGTCATATCTGTCACATCCACTCACGTTGTCTGAACAAGAAACCTACCACCCTCAAAATACACCACACATGTATCAATTGATATTATTTAGCTTCATCATCACCGCTAGAATAATCTCAAAATACATTTGTCCATAAAAAACCACAATATATACTCTCAAGATTATGCAATTGTTTCTCAATACCTAACCTCAAATATAACATCCCTACTCATAACACATCTCCAGTGTGTAGTGTTACTAATATACAATCATCTAAATCGAATGAAATTTTAACTATGTGTGTTAACATCTCTACAGTCCTATAATAAATATCTAAACACGCCCACGCACCAATCATGATCCACCTCCCCCGAGGACCACCTCCCAAATCCACTGTCGGTGATATACAATATCCCCAGTGAACATAAATAAAACCTATACCATAACATGTTAAAAAACAAACAAATACCACTACATTTATTTTCGTATGCTATCCAAACACTATCTCTATTCTGAAAAACCATATAGTCGATTTTTATAAATAATAATCTAGAACAATTCTATATAGAAATAGCACTTGATTTTATGCATATCCCTCCCCGCAACATACAAAATTAAATATCAGAAACTGAACCATAATGATCAGAATAAGAATACCCAAAACCTAGTACTCCAACAACCCTGCCACATGAGTCTCCTTTCTACAAGATACACTATACCATCAAAGCTACTATATAGATAGAATATATCTACACATAAGTGTCTTATAAGTAACACTCCAAATTTAGCAATTCTTACTTCATAATCATGCTGTGTGTTTGTGCCTGTGACTCAAGAGATCCTTCATTTCGCTCTAATACATTACTACAATAGTCAGATAGTATAATAAAATTTTTTCTCTCTGCAGTGGAAGATATGAGAATACATAAGAAACTGTCTTTTTGTACATATACGCCAATGTTCACTATTACTGTTAAGATACTCTTTTCCTGTGTAGCTCCTGAATTCGATAAGCGAAGTTATATAAATTTCACAAGTCTGTTAGGTCGTCTATTGTGTGTGGAGTGGTATGGGGTTTATGTGTATGACTCGATACATCAAAAGTAATTGTGGAAGACTATACGCTGTCTCTAAATAGGTATAGATTTGGGGGGCTCCAATGTCCTCTGAGTGTGCTCATAATGTTCGTACAAGCACCAGAGGTTAAATGTGAAGACGTCTAGAGTTGTTTTGCTGTGTGTGACTGTACAAATAATATAATACCGTCTTTTTCAACGCCAAAAGACGTTATTAATAGTTCTCAATGATGTTGTCACCTTGAGCTCTTAGAGGATAATGTTCTATCAAGCAAGATATGACGTAAGTTATCGGACTGATGATTGCTAGTTTTGTTGTGTGGAGTTAGGAAAATAATCACGTCTCACTCCATTGTGAGATAGTAACCTATAGCTAGACAAAGCTACTAGTTTTTTGTTCCGGGCTGTCTAGAATTATCGCGTTGGGCGCAAATTACAGAGGGGTTAATTAAGCGTTGGTTTTTGCCTGAGGTAGGCATCTGGAGCATACTAAATAGTCTCCAAGTAAATAACCGTCAGTATTGTGGATCAACAGCCACATTAATGTATTAGTGTAAAGAAGATAACTTTTTTTTTTTTTTTTTTGTTTTCCCTTAGCCTAAGTTCTACAAAAGCTCAAACGAGTTGTGAATTCCAACTTTGTGTCTCTTTAGTTCGATGTGTGGAGGTAGAAATCACAGACTGCAAATATGTAGATACTATAGGTAACAAGAAGATTCACTCATTTGTGATGTTTCGCGCTATAAATTCATGATGTTCGCGCACAGACAATGTACATCCCACGTGAGTCATAATTAATTGTATGTGTTAGCATTTATATTTCGTGACGCAAAAAGTAAAGACACTCCTACATGAGTGTGGTGTTTGTAACTATGAACGCCAATAAATATTATAATAATATTGCCCTATGGCACACACATATTATTATATCACTCTCGGCAAAAGGTTAATTTGCAACTGAATCTCTTGTTGTGTGGCGTAAGTGAAAAACACGCAATTGTAGACAGCGACGTCTCCTGAGTAGAAGCTACTATATGTTTTGTTGAGGGGTGATCCACTAGATCAGTGTTTAGCGCTAGTGTTACTGTTACACGGGGTTAATTAATGCTGTGTGTTTCTTTTGCGTTGGAGTGAAGAAACTGATACTAATAAAAATAAATCACAAGATCAGTCTCATCTTCATCATCTGTCCACTACAATGACTATTATAACAGTTCTTTCTCATATAGATATGAATTCGAGACATAACCAACTCAAGGGAGAGAGAAAAGCAAACTCGTTATCTGTCTAGTTGATGAGTGTGAGTCTCCGATTGAACACGCAATTGTAACACGCTACAAAGCTACTAGTTTGTGCGGGCTCATTCTTTGGCAGCTGTGTCTTAGATCAGAGCGGATTTAACGTAAGCGCGTTCAGGCGCGATTTTGTGTGGGGTGTGCTGACAACAGAAGTAAACCGTCTTTTTCAACGCACAAAAAACTTATATGTGAATCTCATTTCTTGATAGTGTGTGTGTAGAGTATAATTTCACCTGAGAGTGGCAAAGGTGTAAATTTAGCAACTGTATTTTGTTGTGTGGCGTGAAAACCCGCGATTGTAATACTATACTCGCTGTACAATGGTCTACTCGTTTGTGTGGGGCTCAATTCTTTGGGCGCAATTTACATCCACTTGGGTTTAATTGTTAGAAGGCGTGTGTTTAGACTTGGTGTTGTGCTCATCACTCAGTCCACCTCTCAAATTTATCATATACTCGTCTTCTTGTATCAATCCAAATATATGATGTATGTGTATTATTTTCATGTGGTATAGCCTAGAATCTGTCAGAATGTAGAATCGCACTCTATAAGTGGAGTATGTTGACTCAAATTGTATGTGTGGTCTTGTTGTGATGGAGTAGAAAAATAATAACGCCTCAGATGGGTGTACTGAGCAGCGCACTATCAAAGCTACTAGTTGGCGACGAGTTCGTCAAATTCTTGTGCGCGCAAAGTGTTAGCTGTTTCCCAGAGGGGTGAGACATCTTAAGCACTTTGCAGAAGTCCTTGATCTGGGGTGGTCTTGACTAAATAAGAGAGACATAAACAGTTGTCATTTTTCAACGCTTCGCGCAATTTATGTGTTATAGAAAGTAATGAACCCTCTGACTGCACGAATTCATCAAGCAAAGGGTATAAATTACAGACTGTATGTAAGGGTGTGTTGGTGCTGTAACGAAAATACACTGCATCTCTTGTGAGAACGCGCTATTCATTAAAGCTGTCATACTATAGGCTTGTGAGGTTGGTTGTGTGCTAATCAATATCTATATTTGCGCATTTACGTTATTGAGGGAGATAAGTATTTTGAGTAGCGTTGTTTTGCTGCTGTGGCTGACATGAACTCATAGTAAGACACGAGATGCTGATTTTTAACTACCGGTATGGATATTATCTTATACTCAGTTTGTTGTATAGAATGGTGTAGTATCAAGTTCACTACGAAGGGAAGTGAGTGTATCTAATTATGCCATCAGGTTTCTCCGTGAGCGTTTTACATTTTAGTAAAAACGCGACACACCTCGCGCGACTTGTAAAACCGACAATACAGTAAATTTTATGGCTGGCCATGTGTGTGAGTGTCCTGAGCGGGTATTGTATGCCAAGGGTTACCCAAGCTCTGTACTCGGGTATCATTTGCGAGTCACAGTAAACAATCAGTGCGCGCTAGAAGTATATTTGATTCAATGATTGCAGACCATGAAATATGAGGCTTTCATCAAACAGTGTCTGTACAGTTGTGTTGTAGACAAAACAGGTAGATGTCAGACAGAGAGGTGGCGAGGTGCATCTGTGTCTGAATTGCGAGTTGTGTAGGAGTGGCTCACAGACTATATCTGTGCTAGACTGAATCCGGTGCTGCCGCAGCGCTCGCAGGCGACTTGTCAAGTGGGGGAGTCTCGGTTCCTCGTCAGGCGCAGGGGGCGACCTCGGCTGAGGCCAGCAAACTCGAACCCAGTCATGTCGTCTAGCGGCCGTGTTTTGATGTGCGCATAGGTAATCACTCAAGGTTTTCTTTGATTGGGTTGACTAGGTCATCCACTTCCACCCAGATGACAAACTGGACAACCCCAGGCCAGATTGATGGATGTCGGTGTGGGAACTCGACACAGACAGCTTAGTTGGCATGGCGGAGGGGAGGGGTCAGCGGGGTCACCCGTCACCGTGGTACGCCCGCCACTGTCCTTGGTTCCCATCAGTTCTCTACCCTCACTCGATCCACTCAGAGAGATTGTGGTCTAGCTTATGTGTGGCTCTGTGTGTGTGAGATATGCATCAGCAAGAGCACCACACTAAAATAGCGAGAGATGGATACACAAGTGTTGAATAAGAGATTGCGGCCTGTGTCAGCAGCTACTTGGCATCGAAGAAATGGGCCAATATCCCCAGCTTCTTGCAGTAGGCGGCCAAAGCTATGTGAGTGGTGAGAGGGCAGCATGGGATGAGTGTACAGGTGGAGGACGAGTGAGACTGGTTCGGCTTACCATCGTGACCGTTGTGCAGTGAGTGACATAGAGTATATATAAAAGTGACGATGTGATAACGCACCATATAGATGGAGAGAATCGTCTGGTGTCTAGCACGGGGAAATGATCGACAACATTGAGGAGAGGAGGTGTGTGCTCTGCGAGTGGGCTCAATTCATCCATCGTCAGTAGCTCGTGAGTACGGAGGAGAGCGTATAAGAGTGTGCGACGGTGTGCTATAGGCACTGGCATCGGTCGCGGCAGCCAGAAGTGGGGATAGTGTCACGTGGATGTCGCAGGGTAGCAGCAGTGTGAGGTCTGCGGATGGTACGCACACAAGCGCGCTCCACGGGCGTAGGTAGATCATGAGTGTGCTATGCATGTCGCGAGGTCCGCGATTGTTCTCTCCGAAGACGGCAGTCATGCGGGAGTTTTTGAGACTAAGATACTCTCAGCGAAAGAAATTGCTCCAATGTCTGGAGTATATTTCATGAAAAGGCTCGGGATCATTGAGCAAAGATTCATTAGTACTGGAGGGGGATGTCGGCTTCTGAGCACGAAGTAGAGAAAATCAGTGCGGAGATTGGTTAGATCAGCAGGCGAGGCGCAGATAAGAAATCAGCTAGACTCGGCGCGAGGAGCATTATTGTTGGCAGATCTGTAGAGACTAAAGACACCGAGAGGCATCTTGATCTAGACATGTGTATGTGTGAGAGAATCGCATGCCTCAGGCGGCGCGCAAGAATAACGTTGCAACGCGTGGTCCAGGGGAGCTTAACATGTCTGAGAGACACAGAGACGAGACACACTCTCGCATAGTAACAGCAAATATAGATCAGGTCCCCATGGTGAGATGTGAGCACAGAGATTAACGCTGGGATGTCCAGAGAATGTTGTCTGGTCCATGGTGTCGCGCGGTGCACGGTTCAGCTTGAGACCATAGGACGCAAGCGCCCAGTCGTGCGGCAAGTCAGCATAGCACGGATAGACACGATCACAAGTAACTCTCGAAGCTCACAAACCTGCGGCTCGTGATCGATGAACGGCTTAGTCTGTTGCTTGGATGTGGGATCTCTTATCCTCTCCCACTCTCGTGTATCACCAGCTATGACTCTCGCGAGAGTCGCGTACTTCTCTGGTCAGACATCCGCAAGTTGCGCGCTTCAGGTTGTTACAAGCAGAGAGGTTCGCATATTGTAAAGGAACAAGAGTATGCGTTATAGATATAGCTCATCTGTATGGTTGCGCAGGGTGACCGTGCTGCTGCGCTCCAAGGTGTTGTTATATTGTCAACAACGTCCCTCGCACTTGTGTTCACGCGTCAAATGCGTCGGCAGATACTGGAACTCTTAAAACCCAGACCTCTCGACACCTTATTCAGAGAAGCTAATGCGCTCTCAGATGATCGAGAGATATCGCTTAGGCTCCAGAATAGGAGGTTCAAGCAAGGTAGAATTTCTTTTCCGCGCAAAAAGGACTCTGTGGCCTCTCATGTTGTAGAAGGCAGAGTGTTGCACTCATGCACAGTGTTCGTAAAGATGTGTAGAATAACAGCGAACTAAGTTCGCCGAGATCTATGAGTCTGTTGAAGTTCTTGTCTCGTGTTATGTGTCTGCCACACCAATGATTGAGCATATCACAGCGGCAGAGATCTTTTTGAAATTAGAGATTTTTGCGGACGTGCTTGGCAGACAACCTGTGAACTTAGGGGACTGTGTGCGCCCAGAATACTCATGTCCGTTCTGTACGTGTACCCAACACGCCGAGCTGGAGTATTGTGTGTCCCTGTTCTCTTCTGCCCATGGCTAGCTAACTAGGCACCTTGGGACGAGAGAGGATAGAAATCGCTCTTTACGTCCTCACGGTGATGTCTGAAACGAGCTCCGTGCTTCCGGCAGGCGCCAATGTGAAGTCGCCTCGCCTGTCGCGCACTTTTGGATCACCAGACCTACAACCTATGTTAGCCTCCAGGCGTAGGACTGCTCCATGTTCATCAAGTAAACAGTAGTGTAGAAGCGCACAGCTCAAACTCGCATGGTGTTCACTGACGAGTTGTTCGAAGCCTACGCTTATAGACAGAAAGCGACACTCACGAAAGAGTCACACAGGGAGGAACTGACGTCGGCGATTCATGCAGCAAGAAATCGAAGTGTGATGTGTGGCTTTCAGTGCGGAGCCAAGAAGAGTGCAAAATCGGAACCATGGTGACGGGAGCAATGGGGACAAGTGAACTGGTGTCCGCGCTATACTGGCAACGAGGAAGGGATGGTTGAAGCGAGCCCATTCTGCATGGAGCGCGTGGATGTGCCGCTCGGATCTGAGTTGTTAAAAAGGATAGTCTGAAGTCGCTGTCCACCGATCTGTCAGCTCTCCATTCTGCATAAAGTGTTGGCCAGGAAACTCAGAGTTTGTCTGTGCTACTTTGAGTGTGCCATATGCAGTGTTGGACTACAAGCAAGATAGTGTAGACACGCACACGCACTCCGGCTGTGGGTTAAGTCGTATCAATGAGCGGACAGAATTATTCTCGGTGTCCGTCCAACCAGAACACAGCTCTGATATGCGGGTGCTGTGTGTACACCTACCACCGCTGGCGAATTCCACGCCTGCAGTCAGTAGTTGGACGACTGTATGACAGAGAGATGAAGAGCATCTGAGCGACTGCTGAGTTTGTATTGATCCAGAGAGACAGAAGCGTGTACTCCCTCTCTGTAGTAACTTTTGAATGTGTCTTAGCCAGTGGGCGAGCACGCATGCGTGAGAGACTACCTGGCGAGTTTGTGTTATGATACCTGTCACGAGGCCCTGTCGCAGGAGCCGCGTGCACACCCTCGTGCATTTGTCAGTCGCCAGGACTACGGGGATGAATAACGTCATTCCACTGCTTCATGTCCTGGAAACAGATGCTGAAAAAATCTGTCTGGAAAGTGGACTGGAGATGGTGGCGACTACATCTCGTGGCCACATGAGTCCGGTGGGGATGAAATGGAGGTTGGAGGAGAAGGAGGAGGACATTGGAGCAGAAGCACTTGTCTGGTGAAATGAGGGATTTTCTGTACCGCCAGGTGACAAGAAGAGGTGCAGGAGCAGCTGGAGGAGGTGGATGGAGATGAGGAAGGACGGAGGCGATGACTTCCCAAGCACGCCGTCGCGGGCAGTTATACAGTGGTATCAATGGAGGCGCAGGGAGGCCCCTCGGAGGGGTCCTGCTTCGTGCAGTGATTCCCCGCGTGAGCATGCGTCTGCATTTGATCATCGGCTAGCACGGACAGCCGAATAGTCAGCATCCGGCAAGAGGGGATGACTTCGGGCTCTCCACCCTATTGGACCCTCGCTACCGTGTCCAAAATGGAGCCTTTTTCCCAGCTATTGGAGGGAGACAAAAAACTCAAATACATAGGGAAATCCTCGTAATCAGTTGGCCGCTGCCTATGATGCCGGCATCGTCCCTCCTCCTGACAGGTCTGAACGGGGGGATTCGCTTCGAGCGCTGCCACGTACTAGACTGCCGCGGCTGCTGGGGGAGGTGGGGGGTAGGGAGCCGACCAGGCTCGCCATCAGCGTAAACTAAGTCTGGACGTCACTAATGAAGGCAGGCTTCCTTCACCCGCTAGTGAGGAGGCAGTCCCAGCACCGGGTGCCAAGCCCTAGCTATGCAGCAGGACCTGGTGATTCGCGCTGAACCAAACCAGCTTCGTGTGGCCTACTTGCGACAGCACTCTGCCAGCCGCGAGTTAGAAAGATCGCTCCGGGGAGGACGAGGTGGGCAGCCAAAGACTGGATGTGTAGGTGGCCGCATACTGTTGCCCGGGGAGTTTGGCAGTGAGAGAAGGCTCGTTTCCTAATGACCCGGCAGTAGTTGTGGTCGAATCTACGCTCGGTGCGTGTTCAAGCGCCGGCTGGGTGGGCGCCATCGCCGTTACCCCAAGGAGAAACCCGCTGTGGTCCACGGGAAATGTTTGCAACGGTCGGCACCCTTTTGTGTCAAGACTGAATCAGGCGTTGGGATCGGCCTAGGCTTTCCACACCACCAATGCCCCTTAAGGCGTCAGTCTGGGTTCAAAACTACCTTGCCTCAGGCCACTATTCTGATGCCGCCACCCGCCCTGATGCGCATACCACATGTGGCTTGATAGGTTTCCTCGATCTGACTGCAACCTCACGCTGTTCTGTACCAGGGACTTGGGTTTTGCCATACTCTACAGAACGCGATCTCACTCTGTCATTGTGTGCCACTCTATGTGCTCATGCTGCTGCTCTGTTGCTGTTGCCAGGCGACATCCACAATGAGTCATTGCTGCCACTCTGCGGCTCGGTCTGTTTTGCCACCTCAGAAATTGACATTGTGCCACTCTCTGACCTCATTGCTGTTGCTTCCTGTCATCACCTCCACTCTCTGTCATGTCTGGCTTGCACCCACTGCCTGGACGCCTTCATTGCACTGCTGCCGCCGGGGTCGACTCGCGTCTTAACCGCTCTCAGGGCGCCTACATTGGTGGCCCTCGCGCTCTGTCGTGTTGGGCCTTCTATGTGCTGAAAATGTTTTGCGACCCTAGAGAATGGACTTTGTGCGCCTTCTCTCTGACCTCATGTGCTGCTGTGACTCCTGTCGTGCGACCCTCCCACTCCTGTCGTCGCAATTGGTGGGGGGGCTCTCGCCGACCTCCTGTGTACCTGACTGCACGTGCACCAGTGAGGCTCGTAGGACGGTGCTTGCTGCTGGTGCACCTCCCTAATCTGCTGTTGGCCGTCTAATCCACGCTGTTTTTGCGCACCTCCAGCGAATTTGTTCTGGGTGCCACAGTCTGGACTCACTCAATGCTGACTGCGGGTGGCTGGCTTGCCGTGACCCTCACTACAGAGTGGTGAAATTGTGCAAGCTGTCTGCTCACTTCTGCTGCTGCTGTTGCTCCTTCCGTGCCATCCACACTGTGTCAGTGTACCACTCTTTGGCCCTACTCCTTTTTTGCCAGCTCCAGAATTTGTCATTGTGCCACTGCCTGACCTCATACTAGCGCTGACACGCTGTGACCGTACTGTGTGATTGTGTGTGACTCTGTGCCCTGTGAATACTGTTTTTCCCACCTCCATAAATGGTCATGTGTGCCACTGTCTGACCTTCCATATGCTGCTGCCGTGCCTCCACACGGTAATCATTGTGCCACTCTGTGGCTAATATGTTTTGGCCGGCTCCATAATGTCATTTGTGCCACTTCCTGACATCATACTGCTGACGCCTGTGACCTCCACTGTGTGGATTGTGCCACTCTGTGCCTAATTACGTTTTTATCCTCCTCCATAATGTCATTGTGCCACACTGTCTGACAATTCATAGTCGCTGCCGCCGTGACCTTCGTCGCACACGTTGTATCATTGTGCCACTCTGTGGCCTAATACCTGTCTTGCCGCTCCCATATTATGTCATTGTGCACACTGTTATGACCTATACTGCTGTGCGCGTGATCCTCACCACCTGTGTGATTGTGCACTCTGTGGCCTAATACTGTCTTGCCGCCTCCATAATTGTCATTGTGCCACTGTCTGACCTCACATACTGCTGTGCTGTCGTGACTCCACACGGTAATCATTTTGCCACTCTGTGGCCTAATACTGTTTTTGCCGCCTCCATAATGTCATTGTGCCACTGCCTGACCTCATACTGTGCCGCCGTGACCTCCACCTGTGTGATTTGTGCCACTCTGTGGCTCTATACGGTTTTTCCGCCTCCATAATGTCATTGTGCCACTGCCTGAGACCTTGATACTGCTGCTGCCGTGACCTCCACAATGTGTTGTGATTGTGCCACTCTGTTGGCCTTAATACTGTTTTGCAACCTCCAGAATGCCATTGTGCACTTTTGTCTGACCTAATTACTGTGCCGCCGTGACTCCACACTGTGTGATTGTGCACTCTGTCGCCCTAATACTGTTTTTCCGCCTCACATATTGTCATTGTGGCCACTGTCTGACCTGCTTACTGCTGCCGCCGTGACTCCACACTGTTGATCATTGTTGCACTCGTGTGGCCTAATACTGTTTTGCGCCTCCATAATTGTCATTGTTGCCACTGCCTGACCTCTTATGCTGCCGCCGTGACCTACCACACTGTGTGTGTTGTGCCACTCTGTGGCCTAATACTGTTTTGCCACCTCCAGATGCCATGCTGTGCCACTGCTCTGACCTCCATTACTGCTGCCGCCGTGACCTCCACACGTGTGTGAGTTGTGCCACTTCTGGAGTGCGCCCATCAGTAATACTGTTTTGCCGCCTCCAGAAGTTCACCGCTGTGCCACTGCCTGTTTCATGATGCTGCTGCCTCGTGCACCTCACAACTGTGTGATTGTAGCCTACTCTGTGGCCAGAATGTACTGTTTTTGCCGGTCCTCCAGAATGTCATTGTTGCCACTGCCTGACGTCATGCTGTGGTCTGCTGATTGTCGCACCACTCCACACTCTGTCACTACTCTGTCTCCACCTGAGCTGCTCTATGCTTGTTTTTTTTCACAGCTTTCGCTGGCAAGACTTTATCGCAGGCTACATTCCCGCTGAGTTTTTTGGTCAGTTTTGCCCTCTTTAAGTGCCCAGGGTAATTTTTATAGTGAAGCGATTCTTAGAGCGGCACGGCAGTCATGTGCGTGTCATTACTAAAAAAATAATCAAACATTTGGTATGAAGACGTCAAACCAACGCCTTCCTCTGCATATGTTAGACTGCATCGCGCACAATCTTCTTACGGCACCTGAGGCTCTGGGCAGGCCTGGCTCAATAGCTGTTTTTTAACGTGATTCGTTGCCGAAGGTAGATTCGACCCGCATAAAACAAATTTTGTCGGAAAATTCGGCGAAGTGACCGAACCGAATTTTTGAGAAATTCGGCCATCTCTAGTAATATCCATACAAGATGGGTCTTTTAACAAAAATGGCCTGCGCCAAAGTGAACAAAACCTAATTAAATTGTGTACGGATAATAAACGAGGTTTTCCACATATAAAAGAATCTGCGGAGAATTGAAAGTTCTGTATTCCTATTGATAAGTACAAAGTGGGTCTTTGAAACAAAACTGAGCTGCGCCAAGTGAAAACACGTAATTTAATTGTGAGTCTGTACTGATAAATAATAGGTGTGTTTTGCACCTCATGAAGATACAACACCAATTACTAGGCTCAAAATTTCGGTATTGGTAATATCTGTACAAGAGGATCTTTTAAACAAAATGGCTGCCGCCTAAGTTTGAAAGAACAACAAAACTAAATTAAATTGTGTACGAGTAATAAAACGTTGGTTCTTTGCACCTATAAATACTCCTGCGGTGGGGTGAGGTGACTCAGAAAAGTTCTGTACTATCCTATTGTAAGTACAAAGTTGGTCTTTGAACAAAATGGCCCTCGCCCCGCAAAGTTGAGATCTCACAACTTGGTTTTTGCACCTATCGAACAATCTAGCGCGGTGACTATAGGAATCAGTTGTGTATCCTATTGTAAGTACAAAGTGGAGTGTTTGAAACAAAACAGAGCTGCGCCAAAGTGAACGCACAATCGTAATTAAATTGTGTACTGATAATATAGGTAGGTTTTTGCACCTATAACAACATGTACAACACCAAATACTATTGCAAATTTCGGTATGATATTATCCGTAAAAGACGGTGTCTTTTAACAAAAATGGCCTTGCGCCAATGTGAAATCAGAAAACCTAATTAAATCGTGTACAGATAATAAACACGAGGTTTTGCACCTATAGATACACCCCCTGTGGGTGACTAGGAAACGTTTTTGTCTCCGTATTGTAACGTGTACAAGTGGGTGTCTGCTTGATACAAAGAACTGAGCTGTGCCGTGTCAAAGTGAAAATCACAGTAACGCTGAAATTGTGTACTGATAATAATGTGTGGTGGGTTTTTGACATATTGAAACGAAATCTCAAGTTACTAGCAATTTCCGTTATCGTAATATCGTAGCAAGATGGTCTTTTTAAACAAAAATGGCCGGCGCAAAGTGAACCAAGACCTAATTAAATTGTGGCTCCAGGGATAACAAAATAACCTGGTTTTTTTTTTTTTTTTTTTGCACCTATACCAATAAACTGCGGTGATAGAAAAGTTCTGCATCCTATTGTAAGTACAAAGTGGGTCTAGATGAACAATAACTGAGCCTGCGCCAAATGAAAAAATACGTAATTAAATTGATGTTACTGTTAAATAATAGGTGGTTTTTTGCACTATGAGAATAGAAAACAATTTACAAATTTGTGTATGGTATATCCGTACAAGATGGGTCTTTTAACAAAAATGGCCTGCGCCAAAGTGAACAAAAACCTAATTAAATCGGTTACAGATAATAAAACGAGGTTCTTTTGCAACCTATAGATACACCTGTGTGTGGAGACTAGAAAAGTTTTGTATCTATTGAGGTAGGTACAAAGTGGGTTCTAGGGAACAAAACTGAGCTGCGCCAAAGTCGAAAAAACTGACGTAATTAAATTGTGATTTGTACTGATAATATAGGTGGTTTTTGGCGCTTATGAAATACAACACAAATTACTAGCAAATTTTAGGTTCTTAATATCCATACAAGGATGGTCTTTTACAAAAATGGCCTGTGCCAAAGTGAAGCCGAAAGCCTAATTAAGTTGTGTGACGGATAATAAACGTGTGTTTTGTTTGCAACCTATAAAATCACCCTGCGGTGACTAGAAAAGTTCTGTATCTATTCTAAGTACAAAGTGGGTCTTTGAACAAAAATAGCTTGTGAGCCTGCAGCCAAAGTGAAAAAAAAACACGTCTAATTATCTCTTGTTTGTACTGTATAATAATAGGGAGGTGTTGCACACTATGAAAAACAACACCAATTATAGCAAATTTCGTTATCGTAATATCCGTAGAGATGGGTCTTTTAACAAAAATGGCCGGCGCCAAATGTGAACAAATAAGACCAGTAATTAAATTGTGTACAGATAATAAAACGAGGTTTTTGCACTATTATACACCTGCTGGTGCGGGATAGGGAAAAGTTCTTTGTTCCTATTGTAAGTAAAAACTGGGTTCTTTGAACAAAACTAAGCTTCGCGCGACTAAATGTGAAAAACACGTAGATAAAGCGTGTGGTACTGGAAAAATAATAGGCTGGTTGTTTTGCACACCTATGAAATACAACACCAATTACTAGCAAAAATTTAGGCTATGGTAATATCTATAGTTACATGAAGGAATCTTTTAACTAAAAGAATGGTCCCATAGCTGCCAAAGTGAACCCAAACCTAATGTAAAATGTGTACGGTATAAAAAAATGAGCGCATTTTTACCACCTATTAGATACACCGTGCAGGTGGACAGAAAATTTTCTGTATCCTATTGTAAGTACAGAAGTGGGTCTTTGGAAAACAAAAACTGAGCTGCGGCAAAGTGAAAAAAACACCATATTAAATTGTGTACTGATAATAATAGGTGGGTTTTTGACCTATGAAAGTACAACGACCAATTACTAGCAAGATTTCGTATGATAATATCGTACAAGACGGATCTTTAAACAAAATGGACTGCGCCCAAAGTGAACGCAAATAAATATTAATTAAATCGTCTCGTACAGATAATAAACGAGGTTTTTGCACCTATAGTTTCACTGCGGTGACTGTAGAAAACTTTCTGTATCCTAGTTGTAGTGACAAAGTGGGTCCTGTTGAAGAAAAACTGAGCTGCGCAAAGTGAAAAACAAGTAATTAAATTGTGTACTGATTATAATAGGTGGTTTTTGCTCATATGAAATACAACACCAATTACTAGCAAATTTAGGTATCTTAATATCCGTTCGTACAAGACGGGGTCTTTAAACAACAATGGCTGTGCCGAAGTAAGTGAACAAAACCTAATACAAGTTTGTGAGACGGATGAATATAAACGGTGTTTTGTTGCACCGCTATACAAATATTACCTCTCGGCGAGGACTAGAAAACGTTTCTGCTGTCTATTTAAGTACAATCGCGGGGGTCTTTGACAAAACTGAGCTGCGCCAAGGTGAAAAAACTCGTTATTAAATATGTGCTGTGACTGATTAATAATTGGTAGGTTTTGGCACCTATGAAATAAAACACCAAAGTTACTAGCAAAATTCGTTATCGTAATATCCGTACAAGATGGGTGCTTTTAGACAAAAATGCGCCGGCGACATAAGTAGTAACACCAAACATCGTAATTAAATTGTGTACGGATAATAAAAACTGTGTTTTTGAACCTATAAATACACACTGCGGTGATAGAAAATTTCTGCATCCTATTGTAAAGTACAAAGTGGGTGTCTTGTGATAGACAAAACACGGAGCTGCGCCAAAGTGAAAGAAGATTAGTTAATTAAATTGTGGAATGTTAATAATAGGTGGTTTTTTGCACTATGAAATTACAACAACAATTGCAAGCAAATTTTGAGTATGGTAATATGCCGTACAAGATGGGTCTTTTAACAAAATGAAGAATGGCCTTGCGCGCCAAAGTGAACCATAAACACTTAATTAGTTGTTGTACGGATAGTGACAAAACCTGGAGTTTTTGACACCATGTATCGAATACACCGGCGGTGACTAGAAAATTTCTGCATCCTTTTGTAAGTACAATGTGGGTCTTGAACAAACTGAGTGCGCCAAAGGGAAAGAACTCGTTATTAAATTGTGGTACTGATAATAATAGGTGGTGTTTGACACCTATGAAATACAACAACAATTACTATCAAATTTCGGTATGATAATATCCGTACAAGACGGATCTTTTAACAAAAATTGGCAAGCGCAAAGTGAACAAAACCTAATTATTCGTTTGTACAGATAATTAAAACGATGGTTTTTGCACCTATAGATACACCTGTGGTGACTAGAAAAGTTCTGTATGCCTTTGTAAGTTACAAAGTGGGTCTTTGAACAAAAACTGAGCTGCGGCAAAGTGAAAAACATGTAATTAATTTGTGTACTGATAATAATGGTGGTTTTGCACCTGATTGAAATACGAACACCAATTACTAGCAAATTTAGGTATCTTAATATACGTAATAGATGGGTCTTTTAACAAAAATGGCCTGTGCCAAAAGTGAACAAAAACCTAATTAAATTGTGTTACTGTAATAATTAAGAACACTGGTTTTGCACCTGTAATATACACCTGCGGTGACTAGACGGAAGTTCTGACATCCGAGTTGTAGAAGTACGCGCAAAGTGGGTCTTTGAACAAAATCTGAGCTGCGCAAAGTGAAACTATACTTAATTAAGTTGTTGTACTGTTAATAATAGGGGGTTTTTGCACCTATGAAATCTCAACAAAACAGTATTAGTAGCAAATTTTAGTATGGTAATATCCGTACAAGATGGGTCTTTTAACAAAAATGGCCTGCGCCAAAGTGAACAAAACCTAATTAAATTGTGTACGGATAATAAAACGTAGTTTTTACACCTATAAATACACCTGCGGTGACTAGAAAAGTTCTGTATCCTATTGTAAGTACAAAGTGGGTCTTTGAACAAAACTGAGCTGCGCCAAAGTGAAAAACATGTAATTAAATTGTGTACTGATAATAATAGGTGGTTTTTGCACCTATGAAATACAACACCAATTAATAGCAATTTTTGGTATGGTAATATCCGTACAAGACGAATCTTTTAACAAAAATGGCCTGCGCCAAAGTGAACCAAACCTAATTAAATCGTGTATGGATAATAAAACGTGTTTTTTGCACCTATAAATACATCTGCGGTGACTAGAAAAGTTCTGTATCCTATTCTAAGTACAAAGTGGGTCTTTGAACAAAACTGAGCTGCGCCATAGTGTGAAAAACAAGTAATTAAATTGTGTAACTAATAATAATAGGTGGTTTTTGCCACCTATGAAATTCAACAAGCAATTACTAGAAATTTAAGTATCTTAATAATCCGTACAAGATGGCTCTTTTAACATAAAAAGGCCTGTGCCCAAAGGTGAACTATCAAAGATCACCTAATTAGATTGTTGTTACGGAATAATAAAACCTGGTTTTTTGCACCTCTAAATACACCTTGCGGTGACTAGAGTAGTTGTTGCACCTATTGCGTCAGTACAAGAAGTGGGTCTATTGAGAACAAAACTGAGCTGCGCCAAAGTGAAAAAAAGTACTGTAATTAAATGTGTACTGTTAATAATAGGTGGTTTTTGCACCTATTGAAATACAACAACAATTACTATCAAAATTTTAGTCATGGTAATATCGTATAAGATTGGGTCTTTTAACCAAAAAATGGCCTGTGCAAAGTGAATAATAAAACCGAATTAAATCGTGTATGGGATAATAAAGACGTGTTTTTTGCAACACTCTCTAAATACATCTGCGGTGAAGTAGAGGAAGTTCTGTATTCCTATTGTAAGTAACAAAGTTGAGTCTTTGTAACAAAACTGAGCTGCGCAAAGTTGAAAAACCGTAATTAAATTGTGTACTGATAATAATAGGTGGTTTTTGCACATTGAAATACAACACCAATTACTAGCAAATTTCGTTATCGTAATATATCCGTTACAAGATGGGTCCTTTTTAACAAAAATTGGCTGAGCCAAAGTGACAAAAACCTAATTAAACAGCTGTAGTACGGATAACAAACCCTGGTTTTTGCACCCTATGAACATCGTTGCAGGTGACTGTAGAAACATATCTGCATCACCTATTGTAAGTTGAAAGTGGGTCTTTGAACAATACTGAGCTGCGCCAAAAGTGAAAAATACTTAATTAATCTTGCTGACTGTTAATAATAGGTGTGGTTTTTTTCTACCTATGAAATACAACAACAATTACTAGCAAAATTTTGGTATGGTAATATCGTATCAATTGGTCTTATGTATACGCAAAATATGGCCTGCGCCAAAGTGACAAAACCTAATTAAATTGGAACTGTGTTGCAAGGCATATAAAAAACGTGAGTTAGTTTTTCACACCTATAAATACACCTGTGGTGATAGAAAAGTTACTGTATCTATTGTAAGTACCTATCAAGAGTGGGCGTCTTATGAACGTGAAAAACTGAGCTGCGCCAACAGTGAAAACAATCACACGTAATTTAATTGTGTACTGATAATAATAGGTGGTTTTTGAACCTATGGAATATACAACACCAGATTACTAGACTCTAATTTAGGTATCTTTAATCTCTCATTTACAAGATGGGTCTTTTAACAAAAAATGGCTGTGCCAAAGTGAACAAAACCTACATAAGTTGTGTACGGATAATAAAACGTGTTTTTTGCACCTATAAATACAACCTGCGCGTGGATAGAAAAGTTCCTGGAGATCCTATTCTAAGTAGCAAAGGGGTCTTTGAACAAAACTGAGTGCGCAAAGTGAAAAAACACGTAATTAAAATTGTTGTATGATAATTAATAGGTGGTTTTTGCACTATGGAAAAAACTAATACCAATTAATAGCAAATTTCGTTATCGTATACCGTAGAAGTTGGGTCTTTTAACAAAATGGCCGGCGCCAAAACGGTGAGACTAAAACCTAATTAATTTAGTGTACAGATAATAATCAACGAGTTTTTGCACTATTCTCAAATATCACCTGGCCGAGTGAACTAGCCAAAGTGTTCTTTATCTATTGTAAGTACATAAAAACTGGGGTTCTTTCTTGACAAAACTGAGCTGCGCAAAGTGACAAAAAACACGTAATTAAATTGTTGTACTGATAATGAATTGGTGGTTTTTGCACTATGAAATACAACACCAATTACTGTCAGCATGTTGGTATGGTAAACTCCGTTACATGACGGAGATCTTATACAAAAAATGGCCTGTGCAAGTTGGAACCAACCTAATTAAATTGTGGTACGGATAAAAAATGTGAGGTTTTTACACCTATAAGATACACCTGCGGTGACAGTTAGAAATGTTCGTGTTATCCTTATTTATCTAAGTACAAAGTGGGTCTTTGGAAACAAAACTGAGCTCTGCGGCAAAGTGCAAAGAAAACATAATTAAAATTGAGAGTTGTAATGATTATATAATAGGTGGTTTTTGCAACCTATGAAATACAACACCAATTACTAGAAATTGCGTATGATAATTCCGTACAGACGGATCTTTTACAAAAATGGTGCTGCGCCAATCTCGCGCGAACAAAACCTAATTAAATCGTGTAACAGGATAATAAATACGAGGTTTTTGAACCTATAGATACACCTGCGGTGACTAGAAAAGTTGTCTATTAGTTCCTAATGTGCTCTGTACAAAGTGGGTCTTGAAGAAAAACTGAGCTGCGCCAAAGTGAAAACAAGTAAATTAAATTGTTATGTACGTGTGCTGTAATAATCGTAGGTAGGTAGATTCTCGCGCCACCCGATGAAATACACACAATTACTAGCAAATTTAGGTATCTTAATATCCGTACAGAAGAATGGGTCAGTTTTAAAAAACAATGGCCTGTGCCAAAGTGAACAAAAACCTAATTAATTGTGTACGGATAATAAAACGTGTTTTTTGCACCTATAAATATACTGCGGTGACTAGAGTGAAAGTTGCGCTGCTATCCTATTCTAAGTACAAAGTGGGAGTTCTTGAACAAAAACTGAGCTGCGCGAAACGTGGAAAAACACTTTATTAAATATGATGTGTACTGATAATAATAGGTTAGGGTTTTTTGCACCTATGAAATAAAACACCAATTACCTCAGCAAATTTCGTTATCGTAAAATCCGTACAAGATGGGTATTTTAAACAAAAATGCCGGCGACAAAAGTGAACAACCTAATTAACATTGTGTTAGACGGATAATAAAAACTGGTTTTTGCACCTATATATACACCTCGGTTGCTAGAAAAGTTCTGCATCCTATTGTAAGTAAAAAGTGGGTCTTTGAAAAAACTGGTGCGCCAAAGTGAAAAACACGTAATTAAATTGTGTATTTAATTTTAAAGGGGGTTTTTTGCCCCTTTTGAAAAAACAAACCAATTACTAAAAAAAATTTGGGTATTTTAATATGTAAAGAGGTTTTTTAACAAAAAGGGGGCCTGGCCAAAAGTGAAAAAAACCCTAATTAAAAATTGTGTACGGAAAAAAAAAATTTTTTAAAAAAACCTGGGGGTTTTTTGCCATTTTTAAATAAAATTTTAAAAAAAACCTGCGGTTTAAAAAAACAAAAAGGGGGAAAAAAAAGATTCTGCATTTTTTTTTGTAATTTAAAAAGTGGGTCTTTAAAAAAAACTTGGCTGCGCCAAAAAGTGAAAAAAAAACTTTTTTAATTGTGTATGTAATAATAGGTGGTTTTTTCCCACTTAAATAAAAAACCTTTTACTAAAAATTTGTATGGGAAAAAGTACAAAGGTCTTTTTAAAAAAAAAAGGCCGGGCCCCAAAATAAAAAAAAAAACTTTTTAAAATGTGTTATAATAAAGGTTTTTTTTGCCCCTATAAAAAAAACCCTGGGGGGGGGGTAGAAAAGGTTTGTATCCTTTGAAAAGTAAAAATTGGGTCTTTAAAAACAAACCCGGGCGGGCGCAAAGGAAAAAAAACGAAAATTTAAATTTTTTGTACTGATAATAATAGGTGGTTTTTTGACCTATAAATAAACACAATTCTAGAAAAATTTTCTTTTTTTAATATGTACAAAGAGGGGGGTTTTTTAACAAAAACGGGCCGCGCCAAAAAGGAAAAAAACCTAATTAAATTTGTACGGAAAAAAAAAAAATTTTTTTGCACCTAAAAAAAAATACACCTGGGTGACTAAAAAAATTTTCTGATCCTATTGTAAGTCAAAAAGTGGGTCTTTAAACCCAAAATTTGGGGCTGCGCCAAAGTGAAAAAAAAATTAATTAAATTGTGTATGTTAATAATAGGTGGTTTTTCCACCTATGAAAAACAACAAAAAATTACTAGAAAATTTTTGGGTATGGGTAAATATGTACAAAGATGGTTTTTTAAAAAAAAAAGGGGGCCCTGGCCAAAGTGAAAAAAAAAAAAAAAAAATTGTGTACGGATAATAAAGGGTTCTTTTCCCCCTATAATACCCTGGGGGGACTAGAAAATTTTTTGTATCCTATTTTAAAAGTACAAAATTGGGTCTTTGAAAAAACCCCAAA
>JAODAL010038012.1:0-39710 GCA_025379985.1 Phyllomedusa bahiana | reverse complement strand
TCTAAATTGGGATTGGTTTTTTCAGTTTTTGGGGCCTGTTTTTTACTTTATCCGTTTCAAGTTTTTTTCCTTGTCCCCCTGGATTTTCCCAAATAAATTTTTTCCTATCTGTACTTTTTCAGGACCAACATGCAAAATTTAACATGGTTTTGGGGCCCGGGAAAACTGATGTCTGAATGGGGGTTTTGGGGCGAAAAAACCCATAAAAACTGAGGTGCCAGAGAACGAGAAAAGCCCCCCTATTAAAAACCCCTAAAAAAAAAAGCCCAAACCCCTGAAAAAGGGGGTAAGGGGTTGTGGTAGGATGGGCGAACGTTCAAACGAAGGGGAAAATTGTTTAAAAATTTGGAAAACTTGGGTTTTTGGGAACAAAGGGAACTTTGGGGTTTTTCGGGTAAAAGAAGTGTGTTTTTTGTTTGGATAAAATGGTTTGCGAGCCCCAGGCGTTACAGGGGGAAAAGCACTCTGGGGGAAAAAGGGGCATCCCCGCATGACATGTGCGGGTGAAGCCACAGAGCCCGGCGGGATTCTGTGAATCCCCGCACTAATAAGTCCGGGAGCGACCCCGGGAGTACCCCCTCACTGATTCATGGGGGGAAGGTGCTGGTGGCTGATATTTACTGAAGTTTTTAAATTTTTTTATACCCTTTTTTGGGGGGGTTTTCCCCGCTTGTCCAGAGCTTTTTCCCCTTAAGGGTTCTAATAATTTTTTGGGGTATTGGATCTGAAATCCAGTTTTGCGCCCATGCAGCTGCATATAAAATAAAATTACCCCAAGTGGGTCTAACCCTTTTTTCCATTTGTTTTTCATTTAAAAAACACTTTTTTAAAATAAAATCCCACTTCTTTTTTGGGTGCTAAAATTCTTTGCGAAATTTACTTTCCAGGGTTAAATTTTAAGCGTTTTTTTTTGGCTGGTGTGCTGCCCCAAAGGAAACCCGTTTTTTTCGCCCGCCCCAAAATAAAAAATTTTTTCCTGGGGCCAAATTCACAAGAAAGGGGGTTTAATTAAAATGAATTCTTTTTTTGTGGGTAAAAAACCGAAATTTAACAGCTAAAAAGCTACATTTTGTGGGGGTAAACTTTGGGGAATTTACATCCAGGGGTTAATTAAGCGTTGTTTGGGGTTGCGACCCAAAAAACCGTTTTTTTTAAGCAAAAAATAAATTTTTCCTTTTACCCAAAATTAAACAAGCAAAGGTAATTACAAGTATCTCGTTTGTGGTGTAGAAAACCCAATTGAACACCTACCTCTTTTTTTGGGTAATTCGCCAAACACCAGGGGGGGGGTTTTTTTGCTGGTGTGCTGACAAAAAAAAAAACCGTTTTTTTCAACGAAAAAATTTAATAAATTTTTCCTGAAGCCTAATTCATGTCCGAATTAATTAAGCCTTTTTGTGCTTTTACATTTAGTAAAACACACAGTGTTTTTTAAACGACACATACAAGTAAATTTTTCCTGGCCTTTTGGGAGCGAAATTTATACCCAAAGGTACCCAACTTTTTAAGGGTTTCCTTTTGGAGTCAAAAAAGGGTGTATATTTATAAATTACAGAATCATCATAAAACAGTGTTGACATTTTAGAACAAACAGTAGTCGACAGAGAGGTGGGGGCTTGCATGCAAGTGGCAGTGGCACAAACTTTCCGGGAAAACGGGGCCCGGGTCCCAACAGAAAGGGGACCGCAGCAGGGGTCATCGGTGGGGCCCACAACTGCCGTGTCATCTAGGGGCCGTGTGTTTTTCCCACCAACCCAAGGGTTCTTGATTGGTTGACTAGGTCACCCTTTTTCCCCAGAGACATCAAAAAACCCCCACCCAAGATCGGGGAACGTGACAAAACCCCTTGTTGGCATCCCCGGGAGCGGGTCACGGCCCCATGCCCCCACCCCGCCTTGCCCCCACCCCTTTCCCTCAGCCGAGATTCTATGGGTTGGCTCACCCCCCTTATAAGGGGAAGAACAATTTGGGAGGGCATCAGCAGCTACTGGCAGTGAAGAAATGGGCCAAATATTGCCCTGCTTCTTGCAGTAGGCGGCAAAGATAGGTGGGAGTGGATGGGGGGCATGTTGTGAGTTCAGCCCGGCAAAAACCAAGACTGGTATGGGACGCAGGAGGGAAAAAAAAAAAGATGAGTACCGACCGCCTTGGGGCGGGGGGGAAAGGTTATATGCCGGAAAAAGGGGGGCTCAGCGGGTCGGCAGCAGCGCAAGGCAAGGGGCGGTGGCGTGATCGCAGGATAGCAGCTGTGAGGTCGGGCCCCCAAGCGGCCAAGGGAAAAACCCCCGCTTGCAGGCCCAAGAAAGTACAGCAAGGGTCACGAGGCAGCGGCGGCATAGTTCTCGGGCGGAGCGTTGGGGGAAAAATGATCTGGGCGGGGGCAGTTCTTTGCAAAGACACGGAGGGCCAATAGGGTTTTGAAAAATCTTTTGCTCAAAAGTAAGCGTGGCCAGGGAGTAACGTTGGCACCATGCCCTGCGTCAACACATGCAGCGTCACCACCGGTGGCCGGGAAAACGTGGTCGATGGGTGGCATCCTGCCGCCGCAGCAACAGCCAGCGCAGCGCCAGGCACGCATCCATTGCAACCAGTCAAGGCTCAACCCCCTTTGAAAAGGGCACGTTTCTTTTGACATTTTCCCCCGGGTCCAGATGCCCTGCTCCTGCTCCCGACCAGGCCCGCGTTTCAGCGGGCGATTGCAAAGAGAAAAGTATCGCCCAAACCCCATCCTAAGGTGCAGCAGCTAACCGTGCTCCTGCCAATTTGTTGGACTGCAGTCCCTCCCTTTTCCAAAATGGGGGACTCTGCACCGTAAAGAACTAATGGTTGGCCGAGCCGAGAGGAGGTTCCAGCCGTAATTTTTTTTCCAAAAAAGGGCAGTACCAGCACTTCATAAATTGTAGAAAAAAGGGTGGTCAGTCCTTGACTTATGGGTTTTTTCCCAAGGTCAGGCAGCGCGAATTTTGGGACGTAATCGGTCAGGGAGTAATGTCCTTTAGGGCCCAGGGTGAATGTGCTTCCTGCCGGGCACCCCAAAACAACTTGGACGGGAGACGCCGCTTTCTCCTCCACGTTGTAAAACTGCTGCACCTCCAATGTGCCTCCTCCCCCACCACCCCCCATTCAGCCTCCCAAAAATATGCTCCCATCAACCCATGTGTAGGGCACGCAGTTTCACCAGTTCCCCCGGGGGCTTTCCTGGCGAACGAAGTCACACGGGGGGAACTGCTCCGCGTCATGCACAAAAAAAGGTGTGTGGTTTTTCTCCGCCCCAAACTGCAAATGGGAACCATGGTGAGGACATGGAGGAAATGGTGCCGCGCGCCCCGAGGAGGGATGGCCTGCGCCCTGCTGGCCCTGTTTTTAAAATCGGTTTGAAAAGGGTTCCTGAAAGTTTTTCCACGTCTTAGAACTTTCTGAAAAGGCCCGGAAAAACTGTGCTGCACTTTACCCATTCGTACAAACCCGGGGAACACCCCCCTGAGTTCAGGGGCGAACGGCCCCCCAACCACTCTGAATGCGATTTTTCCCACCCGCTAAAAACCACCCTGCACATTTTGGCCCGACTGAAGAACAGAGAAAGGCCATTAACGTTTTTTTTGTGCCGGGAGAAAAAAAGTACCCCCCTGTGAACTTTGATTCACCCAGTGGCAGTCAGCGTGCCCACCTCCCGTTTGTTGGGCCTTCGAGGAGGCGACGTTATTTGTCAGTGCCAGGACTACGGGATGAATAACATCATTCCCTGCTTTATTCCCAGAACAGATGCTGAAAAATCTGTTGGGAGGGGGCTGGGGGCGTGGGACTCATCTCGTGGCCCCAAAGAGTCCGTGGGACTGAAAAGGGGGAGGAGGAGGACATTTGGGGCAGAAAATTGTCGGTAAAATAGGGTTTTCTACCCAGGTGACAAGAAGAGGAGGAAGGGGCACTGGAAGGTGGGGTGGAGAGAGGGGCGAGGGAAGACCCCCAACCCGTGGCGTATAAAGGGAAAAGGGGCAGGGGGTCGAGTCCTTTGCGTGGCCCCGCAGCAAGCTATTTGCTGGCTATGACAGCTGAATAGTCAGCATCCGGGAGAGGAAGACTTCTGGCTCTCCACCCTATTGGACCCTCGCACCGGTCCAAAAATGGAGCCCCTTTTCCCCGTATTTGGGGGGAAAAAAAATCAAAAACTATAGGAAATCCCCCCGTAATCAGTTGGCGCTGTATGTGCGGCATCGTCCTCCCCTGGGGCGGTTGACCGGGGGGTTTCCTCAGGTCATGTACTACTGTCGCCTGCTGGGGGGAAAGGGGGGGGGGTAGGGGCATTTTCACTCCATCATAGTAACCTAAATCGGGGAGTCCGATGAGCACTTTCCTTTACCCGCCTAGTGAGGAGGGGAGTCGCCACGCAGAAGGGAGGACCTGGGGCAGTCCAAACCAAAAAGGGTTTTGGGGCCCACTTGGCAGATCGCCCCCCCGTTAGAAGATCCCTGGGCACTGGGCAGCCAAAAAGGGATGTTGGCCCAAATTGCCGAGTTTGCAGTGGAGAAAACTGTCCCGCCCCGGGCCCTGTGGGCCAGGCGGGTGTTCAGTGCGGGGGGGCCATGTTCCCCCAGGAAAACCCTTTCCACAAATGTGGAACGACTATTTTCAAGGGGAACAGGGGGGACGGGGGATTTCCCCCAAAACCAATGCCTTTGGGTCAGTTTGGTTCAAACACCCGCCCCAGCCCTATTCTGATGCCGCCCCCCACCCGATCCCACTCTCTGACAGTTTCTCCATCTGCTACCACCATCTTACCAGGACTGGGTTTTCCACCCCCCTCAAAACTCTGCCATTGTGCAATTTTGACCCCTGGTTTGCTGTTGCTGTTGCCGTGCATCCCACTGCGTATTTTACTGTCTGCCCCATTCGCTGCTGTGGGTGCTGCCCCTGTCCTCCCCACTGTTCATTGTGCCCCTGCCCACCTCATGCGCTGCCCCCGTGACCTCCCCTTCAGTCATTGGCCATTGGGCTTTTCCCCCTGTTTTGCCCCCCTCCGAATTATTGGCCCCCCTGCTGACTCATGGCTGCTGTGGACCCCAACTGTGTGATTGTCCACTTGTGGCCCAATACTGTTTTGCCGCCTCCCGAATTCTTTTGCCCCTTTTCCTTATCTTGCGTGCTGTCGTGACCTCACATGTTTCATTGTGCCCCTTGTGGTAATCTGTTTTTGCCCCCTCCAAATGTATTGGAAATGCCGATTCCCTACTGCTGCCGCCGTGACCCCCACACTGTGTGATTGTGCCACTCTGGGCCAAAAATGTTTTGGGGCCCCCTCCAGAATGTATTGTCCCCTGTGATCCATGCTGTGCTGTTGCCCCCCACACTGTAACTTGGGCACTCTGTGGCCCAAAACTGTTTTGCCGCCTCCAGAAATTTATTGGCCCTGGACATAAGCGCCCCCTGACCCCCACACTGTGTGTTTTGCCCTCCGTGGCCTAATACTTTTTGCCGCCCCCAGAATGACATTGTGCCATGCTGATTTTATGCTGTGCTGTTGTGACCCCACACTGTACCCTTGTACCACTCTGTGGCCAAAAAATGTTTTGCCCCCCTCCAAATGTATTTTGGGCCCCTGTGATTATGGCTGCTTTGTGACCCCCCACACTGTACATTGTGCCCCTCTGTGGCCAATACTGTTTTGCCCCCTCCAAAAGTCATTGTGCCCCGCCCGCCTCAACTGCGCCCCCCGTGACCTCCCCTCCAGTCATTGTGCCACCTTGGCTTCCCCGTGTTTTGCCCCCCAGAATGCATTGGGACCTGCCTGCCTTTTGCTGCTGGGCTGCCCCCCGTACTCCAACCGTCACTAATGTTGCCACAGTCTAGCTTGTTTTTTTTTTCCCGCTGTCGCTGGCTACTTTATAGGCTACATTTCCCGCTTTTAGTTTTTTGGGCAGTTTTTGCCCCCAAAAGCCCCGGGGAATTTTATAGTGAAGCGTTCAAAAGGGGGCGGCAGTTGGCTGTCTACTAAAAACAAATTGTATGAAAACCAAAAACAAGCCCCTTGCATTTTAAGATGGACAATTTACAGCACCCCCGCAGGCTCTGTGCACCGGAAAAGTGCTTTTTAAAGCGATTTGGCCGAAGTAATTTGGAAGAAAAAATTTTGTCGGAAAAATTCGGGGAATGACCCAAACGAATTTTGAGAAATTAAACCCCTCTCTAGTTGGGGCTAAATAGTATTGGGTAGCTGGGAAAGCAACCCAAACCCAAATTAGTTTGGTGGAACTGGTGTCAAATTTAACAGGTGCAGATTCACGCAACACTACTGCTTAGTTTTTCTTCCATTTATACGGTCCCCTTCTCCTCTTTCTCTTAGTGCATCCTGTCCCTGAAATACATTTTGACCCCTTCATCTGGCAAAATCTGTGAAGCATGGTTTTATGACAAATCCTTGTACTGGTTACTTATTAAATTGCTTTGATTTAAGCAAAAAATAATTAACTGTGAGGCAAATTCAGTCAGCCACTGTCAATGGGAGAACACAGATGGGTGTAACTCCTTCATGTGGTACAGTCGCGAGAATGTAAGATGGCCCTGAACTGCAAAACTACATTGGGTGGGCATACATTAAACTTTATTTGAGACATTTCATCATAGACCCTGCTTGCTAGTTTAATTCTCGGATCATAGATATTGTGCAACATACAAAATGCTAGTCTCTTATGGGCTTGGGCTCGAGGCGACGGCATCCTACCTGCTTAGTAGTCATGTGACTTGAATTGCTGCTGTAGTGCCAGATCTCCAATCATATTTCAGTTGTAACCATCTTGGTCTTTCACTTTTTCTTATCACCTGCATAAAATAGTTTTTTTACATTTGATGTTTGGAGACGGTCGGACGGCACAGGTCTCTTCTCTCATATGTACCTCAAAATGATATTATCGGCAAAGGGCCACTACTGGAAACACAACTTTACATGCAAAATCTTGCCACTTTTTACATCGCATTAAACGCATTACATATACGGGAACCAAATTAGGATGAAAAGGAATTGTTCATATATATGCTATTTTAGCTAGGGAATCATAAGCTCTCAGCAAAGCGTCTTAAAAAATTACGTTAATATCCAGAATGGACATTCTAAATCATCTCCAGCTTAAAATGTTTTGCAGGTGTCCGGCTGCTACCCAAGATGGCCGCATAAACTCAGAGCTCCGCAGGCCCCAGCAATATGGACACGGCGATCTAAGCTTAAATCTGGCGGCAGCGTTCTAATAACACCGGCGGTGGACAGCGGAGAACCCCGGCAGCACCCAAGACTTACCTGTGGCGGGTCTGGACGGCACAGAGCGGAGTGAGAGGCGACGGAAGACTGCGGCCTGCAGCACCAGGGAGAGAGACGCGGCGCAACTTCCGGGAAGGCTCGCGCGGCGAGTGAGAAAGCCCGCGAACAGACAGGGCGCAGCGGCGGGAGGTGAGCTGAAGAGGTCTGAGGCTCGGTGACGGAGCTACTTCTGGCAGCCTCAGCTACACAACAGGAGAGCTGTGCTTGCAGCACGGTGAAGACACAGGTACCAGGCTTTGGGGGAGGCAGTTGACAGTACACAGGAGGCGCCAGCTAGCGCAAATAGAGAGAGCCCGCAGGAGGGATCGCCCCCCCTCTGACCCGCCCTGGACTGTCTCTGTGTAGTTGGGGTGTTTTCTGGAGACCCACAGTGTTCTGGTGGGGATCCCCATATAGGACTCCTGAGAGGAACCAGCAGAGGCCTTACTGCCATACCTACTCAGACGCACGGTTGCCTGCCTGTGCACTGGAGGCCCTGCGCCCAGAGGGAACCCTAACTGAACTCCCAGACACATATCAAGATCTGGACCCCCGTAGTGAAGCACAGTCTGTCTACTCTTCCTTCCGCATCCACACCGCGGCAACAGGCCGCCTAAAGCACAAAAAGCTGCAGCAAGGCAACGCAAAGGCTAAGGAAATGTCTTTACTAGAATCACCCAGGGCCTATCTCCGCAGGAGGAATATGCCTTGACCTTCTCTATATGAGTCTGTTCAACCCATGCCTGATGAACTCCGGTTCCCGCATGTGAGGGTGAATGGAGCTGCGGGGAACGGGGGGGACCGGTCTTCGGACCTAGAAGACATGGACTGGAAAGCTTACCTAAAATCCATCCCTACTAAAGAAGATTTCAAGGGGCTAGTCATGGAAGTGAAAGAGGAGTGTAAAAAAAGATTGCCGCCCTTCAACAGAGCTTTACACACATGGTGGATAGAGTTGATAATCTAGAGGAATCCCATGATGAAACCAGGTGCTATATATCGCATCTACATCTCACGGTCAATAACCAAGCCCAAGCCCTACGGGAGACCTCACGTCACCTTGAAGACCTTGACAACCGGGGACGGAGGAACAACATCCGCATCAAGGGTCTACCGGAATTCAAGTAGAAAGAAGATCTCCATTCTATATTGATATGAGGGTTTAACAACTACTGGGCAAACCGATACCAACTCCAATACAACTCGACAGAGCTCACCGGGCCCTGAGGGCCTATGGATATCACAGGCCAGACCCGAGGGATGAATATGCTGTGTCCACAGTTATACCGTCATGGACGAGGATTTCTGTCTAGGCTAGACTAACAAAACAAAGAAGTGAAATTCCCACAGGGATGCTCAGATTCAAGCTTACCCGGATCTTGCTGGGTACACTCAAAAAAGTGTCGCTGCCTTGTGGACCACTCCTTTCACTCCTCAAGGCCAATGGAATCAGTAATCGGTGGGGATTCCCTTCTCACTTGACGGCGTACAAAAATGGACAGATCCCTAACATTTGATTCATGTGGACCTTATCCATTTTGCTCACGATTTTAGTCTGGCGACCCAGGACATTCCGGATGTGGAACTCACGAGGGGACACCGTCCCCCCCTACTCCGGTTGGAGCCAAGTCCGAAGGGAGAAAGCATCACCCACGCCAGATCGCCAAGATCTCTGCTGCCCCGGAGGGTCAGGTGATGATTATCACTATCCACCCCCACTACTGTTAATATATTTCCTCACCGGGATATACGCTCCCAGACTACCCCACCTTCGCTTACCGGCCCGGTTATATTTCCCCGCTAAAAAAATTTCTCCAATCATCCATAAGAATCCCTCTCTTACTCCTCACTATTCCATTCTACCCTTTTACTTTCGCCCCCCTGCCACGCTCGAAGCCCCGATGGAGAGGTTCACCCACTCATTATTCACCCCTTCCCATCCCCCCACACGCTCTCTCTTCCCCGTTCCTCCCGTTGGCATTCTGCACCTGCCTACCCCTTCCTATCCTTCTTTCATCACCAAGATTTGATATGGGCCGAGCATCTGAAGTGTCCTCCGTCGGGCTGCATCTGACACACTTTCCTAAGACAGCGTTGCGCCTACGAGATAGGCTCTCCCATTTGAGGAGGTAGCTGCCACATTTTTGAGCTGAACCTCCCCAGGTATGCGATACTGTCTGGTGTATACAATAGTGATGTTAACCTTGGGCTCGCTGCTTCTTCGTTTTTCATGTGCTATTAGAATGCTGTTTATGTGTTTACTTGTTGTCTTCCCCATCCATGGCAGTGTCTTGTGTGGGACCATTTCTCCCCTTACGGGGAGACAGCGCTATAATTGGATTCTCTTGATTTATCTTCCAGTTGGCTATGTCGTATATCACTTAATGTGAAGGGACTAATTCCGAATGTCAAGAGGCGCCTCTGTACCTCAGATTGAAGTCTTCTTAAGGCGGAATATGGGTTCGGTACGGAGAGCATATTGATGGGGAGGGGAGCTCTATTTTTGTTAGGGGACTTTCACCATGAGCATATACCGCCTAGCCCAGACGCGGAATGGAAAGTGGGGTGGCGCTATCCTTACTTTCTAGAAACGTGTCCTTCAGGTCCAACAGGTCATTAACAGATGTGCATGGCAGATATATAATCCTTCAAGGTCGTATGGGGAGGATCCCCAATTGTCTTATGTAAGCTATACGAGCCTAATAGTTCCCAGTCAGGTTCCTTAAACGGGTGCTCTCAAGGTGTCCAGGATATTGCCGGCTTTGGTGCTGATCGTGCGGGGACTTCAATGTTATCCTTCTCAGATTCCATGGTTAGTACATAAGGTTAAAGAAACCCAACTATCTAGAAACGCAAAGAGGACTCTCTAGGGAATTCGTAAACTACTATTCGCTCTCAAGGCATTTTTTGATCTTTGGCGGGTGAAACACCCACCTGATAAGGTATTCGCGTTTAACTCCCCACTCATGGATCAACACCCCGCATGTACTACTTCTTTGGGAACATTTTGGCTTTGAGTGGAGTAGCTGAGGTAATGTGGGAGCTATCACATGGTCAGCCATGCCCCGGTAACCATCACCTGAAAAGTTGGGACTGGCAGGTAGTAGAAAATGCACACATTGGCGTTTGAATGAAAGCCTAATACAAAAGCTGGTAATGCGGGAAAAGGTGATGAAGTGGCCTTGTGGAATTTCTCGAGACCAATGAAGGCTCGGTGTCTTCCGTTGAACGCTCTGGGAGGCACACAAGGGCGGTGGTCAGGGGGGTGCTGTGTGGCTTTGGGGCTCCCGCATCAAATGAGACAGAGGGGCAACAAGGGAATGCTATACACAGCAGTTGAGGGAAAACTAGTAGCTAGGTTCTGACCGATAAGAACCTTCCAGGCCTACTCTTCGGCGTTTGGCTGGCAGTGCGTAACTGCTAAAGCTCCCTGGCATTAGACAGAACAGAGAAATTGATGATGTACTCTAGGCAAAGATTTTATCGATAAAGGGAATAAACCCCACACCATTGTTGGCTAGACTGTTAAGAAACAAATCACGACGGGAGGGGCCTCCCAGGCTCTAAAAAGATCATTCAGGCACCCTGGTATATGATAAGGTTAACCTTGCTCCCGGTCTTTAGGGATACTTTTAGCCCCTTTACTCTTTTACCCGACTCATTGCCATCTATCGCGACCAAGGCGTGATTTGATCAGGGGATTTTTGGGTAAATGTTAATCTCCTAGACTCCCCCCAGAGGCACTGAGGAGCTTAATGCCCGATATTGCCGGAGGATATTGAGGGTTTCTTGAAGTATATGATGGCAGTAAGGCCACCTGGTCCTTGATGGACTGACATCTTTTATTACAATAACCTTTGTGCACCAATTATAAGTTCAATACTGACATCCATGTACAATTTGTTTCTTCAAGGATCACCCCAACCTTCCGACCACTATGTGCCCCTCGTACCATTAACCGTAGTCCAAGCCGGTAGGAGATCAGACAGATCCAGCCAACTCTATAGACCAACGAGCCCTGCTCTAAATTTCAGATTTAAAGATCTTTACGAAACTTCTGGCGGATCGCCTGGCCCCTTGGCTCCCCACGTTGATCCATAAGGATCAGAGTGGGATTCCTCGTGGTAGCGACATTGTGCCTGGAAAATACTCGGAGGGACACTATAACCAGATTGAAACTTGTCAACAGGGAGGATCATCAGTAGTTTTTTGAGCCTTCGACGCAAGAAAATGCCGTTCGACCGCTTAAAATGGTCTTCATGTCTCACAACACTAGTGGGATATGGCCTGCACGGCCTTTTCTGGAGGCAGTGCGTAGCTTATACAGAATCAAAATTGCACAGTCCGTCTACCCCACAGTATTGTCGAACCCCCTTCCCGATCAGGAATCAGGGGAAAAGGGCAGGGTGCCAGCTCTCCACCATACTCTGTATTCGTGTGGTCACTATCAAAATTGGCGGCGGCAATTCAATTTTATCCAGACATTAAGGGGGTGAAGGTTACATAACAGGAATACAATGATTTCTATGTTTGCCGATGACATACTCCTATCTCTGACTTCCCCACACACGGACCTTGGCCTAACTTGCACTCTGTTTGAGGGGACTTTGTAGGCTGTCTGGATATATGGTGAACCCACAAAGAAGACAGAGGGCTCGGCCATTAACTTACCAGATGCGCAGTGATCAACTACAAGCTAACTTCCCCTTAACTGGATATCTGATGCGATTAAAATACTTTGGGGTTCACACTGACAGACTCATATGCTCAGTATTTAGACAAAAATTACCCCGCTAATTATTTGCTGAAATTCGGCGGATTGTTAGACCAATGGCACCGTCTGCTCTCTCTGGTTTGGGAGGTTTGCGTTAGTAAAATGACGATTCTTCCTAAATCTGCTTTACTTTTTCGAATCCTTCGGTGCAGTTCACAAATGCCGGGAATTAGGGCTATGCCGCGCTGCTAAATCCAGTTTTATATGGGCACAAAGGAGACATAGCGGTCCAAGGAGTGTGCTTGTTAGTGCCAATGTCGGCAGGGGTTCTGAGGGTCCCGGATATAATTATGTATTTTTGGGAAGCCACCCAACCTATGGAGAATTCCGGGATGGTCAGCATTGTTGGCCTAAACAGTCCTTGGCGTAGAGATTCGAATAACTCTGGATGGCTCCTGTACACCCTAACTCGACATTGATGTGGCAATACCTCTGAAATAGACCTGGACAGAAAAAGATTACGGCACTTTGACCTCTTTCATGAGAACATGTGTGGCGTACTTTGACTCCAAACGTGTCTCTTGGTGAGTCCTGATGGTCTCGCCGATGGACGTCCTTGTCTGTTTCACCCCACCATCCTTTCAGATCAAGGTTGTACCAACAAGGCCAGCTTTAAGCCTGGTTTCGAACAGCCGACTATTCAGAATTTGGGAATATTGTTATATGGTCGGACCACGGTAACTAATGTCCTTTGAAGAGATACAAGCGTCTTTCCTCAGTTGTAAGACCAAGGGTTCTACTTCATATCTACAAATTGGACATTACATGAGTCAAGTGCTTCAGGGCTCGACAAGGTTTCCCACCCAACTAACTTTGAGACGGATCTGTAAAGCAGGCCATTACTAAGGGACTTATCTTTGCATTTATCAGATGTTATTGGGTCAAGGACCCAGAGAATCCTCCAAGGGACACAAATATATGGACCGGTGGGTTAGAGCATTTGAGTCTCCCTATGAGGAGTGGAGGGCCATCTGGAAGAGAGCGTCTAAGTCTTCTATCTGGCATCTGTACCAAAGAAATCAGTACAAGATCATTTATTTTGGTTCCATAACAACAGTGCTATACATAAAATTTCAATTCCTTCGATATCAGATCATGGCTGGAGGTGTCGGAATGGCGGGCCAGCACAACTTTTTCTCAATTTATTGGGAGTGTCGGGTTTATTCAGCCTTTCTTGGTTTAAGGTACGGGATCCTCCCTACATGATGTATCTAGGGCTTATATTTTTCCGCTAGATCCAAAGCTTTTCCTCCTATGAATCTGACTTCACTTGCTGATGGGGGATAGCTGAGATGGCTGATGGCTCTGCATATTCCTGACAGGCAGCAGATGCCTGGATTGCTGATGCCTGGAAATCCCCCTTCCTCCCTAGATTGATTGTCTTTTTTAAAAAGGATACAGGGTGCTTGCAGATGAATACATAACAGCTATCCTAAGCTACCCAGATGGACAAGTTCCAGAGGATATGGTGGCCATGGGATATCTATTGAGTAATTGATGTCGTTAGGTTGGTGCTATTAAAGAGAGGTGGAAGTGGGTTCACTATCCCACGGTTAGTCTTTTGTACCCCACCCCCTAGGTTTCAGTCTTGTTTTGTCGATAGTTATATAAAATATTATAGGTATATTTAATATGGTCTTGAGCTTATGTCATGCTTCGTTTTCCCTTAGTTTTACTTATATTGGTACCTAAGGTTATGTTATATATCACAGTGGTTAAATATAAGACTCCTGCCAGTTAGGGAGTCCCGATTGTATGCTTCGTTGTTCTGTGTTGATCTCCAAACCTTTTGGTGTAGGCTGAAGAAAAAATGGTTGGGACTTCCTTTAGGATACACAAAGGTGCTTCTATACTTATCTGTTGTCATCCTTGTTCTACTTTCCATGACTGTCTTAATGTACTGTCGGGAGATAAATCGTCTCTACATTGCTGGTGGACCAACTTAAATTACCTTAATAAAATACAGTTATACAAAAAAAATGTTTTGCAGATTTCCAGAGATAAGTTATTTCAACCTAAACCAAATATAACTAAAAAACAACCACTAGTTTCTCTACACCAGTTGAATTTAAGGAAATCTAAAAAAAATGGTATAGACATCTTCCCATTTTATACACTGACCCTTTATATCCTCAAATTCTTCAAAATGAATGTAGTTTCTAGGCTCTAAAAAGCACATTCTCGGAATACAGCTCTGTCCCTTAATTACTACCTAATCCAAAACAACATACTTGGTTAAAATAAATAGGGATGTTTCAATATGGTGCCAGCAGAGTGTTTAAGCGGTTGGTTTAGTTAAACATGTATAAACTTTCATCTCCTCAGTTATCAAATAAACTGTTATCCAATTAGTGTTGATCGAACTGTTCTAGAAAAGTTAAGTTCTAGTAGAACTTCTCAAATTTTTAGAACTCAAACCGAACTTTGTTTTCAGCGGCTTTCTGCACATTCAATCCAACCACCATCCAATCACCTTTCTGCACTTTTGGCGGGCATCTGATAAGTGCAGAGCACAGAGAAGTGTCAAAGACGTCATTTTTTGTAACGCTCTCATTGACTGCTAAAATCACATGACCATGTTATTTTATTTCACTGTATTCCCTTGTAAAACGCCTTTTTTGGGTTCACTCTCTGTACTGTAAAGCCCCTTCTCTTATTTTTGTTTAGAATTTTCCTCCCCCTAGACATCAATAGTTAGGGATTTTGGAAATTGCTGGCTGCATTTTTCCCCCACACCCAAGATGCTGTTATTTGCAGGCTCACATAATGCCAAACTTAAATATACATCGATATTTTTTAAAACTTAGTGTTTGGGGGATTTGCAAAATTCAAAACTCAGTCCCCAAAAGTTCTTTTTTTGCATTTTTGGGGGGTTTTCCCAGTAATTGTATAACCCCAATCTTTCTCCAAAATTTCCCCTATGTTTTCAAATGGGTTTTTGGGGCCCCACTCAGGATCCCAAAGCCCCAAAAGCAGTGCTCCCGTTACACCTTTTATAGCTACCCCCCTTTAAAAAGCTTTCCTCATCTTTTCAGTTATCCATCGAAAGAAATTGAGTATTTTTAGCCTCTCAATTTTTTTTATTTTAGACCCAAAAATTTTTTCACTACTTTTTGTTCCAAGTATCGGGTTTATGTTATGGTGGAAATTTCCCTGCTTCCCCTCATCTGTATAGTTATAAAAAAAAAACAGAACATTTTCTCCCTTTGATTTTAAAGGGGGGTTTTGAGATTTTAGAAAAAAATAAAAACCTCAAACCCCAAACACACTATATTTGGGGAGGGCTAATATAACAAGAACTTTTTTTTGCTCATTAGTTGAAATTTTTAAACTTTAAACATCTTTTGAAACCACAAGTTTTTATAGTTTATGTTTTTAACTAGCACTCCCTGTCACCCCGGGTATTTTCGGGAGCACTTCATGCCCCTTAAAAGTCAGGATACCACTGCATTCATTAGACACAATGTGCCACATCCTGACAGATTTCAGCTGTTTCCACACATTGTGTTAACCCCTTATGCCAAACGCCTGGAAAGTACTCAATGACCAGCACATTTTTTTAGCTTTTCCCTCCTTGCGTTTCAACAGTCATAACTTTTTTTATTTTTTCTATGACCCAGTTGTATGAGGGCTTGTTTTATTTGGGACAAGTTAAACTTTTTGTGGGAATAGTTTAAGTTCAGTTATAAATTATTGCAGAATTTTTTTTTAACTTTTTTTTTTTTTCCCCACTAGTATGTGAAAGGTTTTTTTTTTTGGGGGGGAATGAATGCAAAAATTTAAATTTTTTATTAAAAATTAATATTTATTTTTTTTTTATTATTGATTTTTTTTTTTCTACACTTTTATTTTTTGTACTCTTTTTTTTTAAATCCCATAAAAGGGAAAAACTGTTTTAAATTTTTTTTACATTTAATCAATTTTTTAGCATTAATAAAACGTTAATACATTAAATCTGTGTCAGTTTACACAGGGGGCGATCAGGGCCCGCACACAGGTGCCCTGTTTTTTGGCCCCCCCCCTTTGGGCTCGATCCCCGGGAAAGTTTCGATTCCCCCTCATAGCGGGGGAAAGCCTTTTTTATGTTGCAGTCATGAACTGCGGCAATCAAAGCGTTAAGCGCCAGGGAGCGGAGGTTTCTCCCACTCCCCAGCACTTGCAGATACTGTGCTGGGAACAGAGTTGTGAATGACCTAAAATGCCCTCTGCCAAAAGACGGGGGGAACGGCTTAAGGGGTTAATGCCCCAGGGGCACATGATACTCCTTCAAGGAGGGGAAAGGGAGTAACTTTACCTTTTAGAGGAAGAGATCACTTACAACAGTTATGTAATCATGAAGTGTATTGGCTTTTTGTAAAAAAATCCTGTGCTCCCTTTTGGTTTAAATAAATGATCTATTTAATTCTTCATTTTTAAAGCATATTGTATTAAATTTTTCCCAAGATACAATAAAAACTTTTTAATTCTTTTTTGTTATTTTTTCGTAGCTTTTTTAAGGTTAAAGTTTATCTTGTTTGAAAATGTTTTATCATGTGACCTAATGCAAAACCTTTTTTGGGTTTTGTTAAAATATTTATTGTTGAGCGATTATTATCGACAAAGTTGAAATGGGCCCAAAGGTTTTTTTAAGGGGTGATCAAAATTTTTTTAGTTCTTTGGTTTAATTTAAAGGGTTAAAAACCCTGGGGATCATCTTTTAAGATCCCCGCTTTTTCCGGCGTTTTTTTTAAATTTTTTGGCGAAAAGAAAATCAGATTAAAATAGAGCGGGGTTGAGATTTAATGTCCCGAGGGCCCCTTTTGGGGAATTTGGGATGTGTAGGGTTGCGATTGGCGGGAAAAAATTTCACATGCCCTCGTTTTACTTTAGAACAGCGTTTCCTTTTTCGGGCCTCAGTGTCTCTCGCGTCTCATAGGAGTGGACGTGCCCCTCCCCTGTTGCCAAACAGCCAGCAAAATTATTCTATTTCTCCCACAGAAAAACCCTTTCTACTTTACCTGTGACCCTTTAAAATTTTTGTTAGTTTGAGATTGGAAGTTTTTATGTAGTTAATAGGGAATTTTAAAGGAGTCTACCCCCTGTAAAGTCAGGGGGGGGGAAGCAGGGGAGGGGGGGGCCCGCGGGCGAACACAGAAAAGCCAAATAAAGAACACTGGTTTAAATTTCCCCGGGGGACATAGTGGGAATTGCACGGGAAAATACCCTTTTTTTTTAACAGTTTGCTATTAAAATTTTTTTCCCCTTATTTTGGGGGCAGCCTGTACTTATTTAAAGGGATACACATCATTTCTAAAAACGGCAGGTCTCTGTTTTAAGGTGCAAAACCCCAAATTTTTTTATTATCAGTTTACTTTTAAAAGGGGGTGTTCTTTTTCCCAATTTTTAAACCCTTTCCCCTTTTCATTTTCCCAAATTGCATTTAAATCTAAAAACAGCAATTTTTAGTCCCCACAGGTGAATTAAAAAAGGTGAAAAAAAATCCCTTTTGAAATTATACGAAAACATAACAGATACGGGGTTTTTTAAATTTGGGCCGGAAACTACAGTTTTGGGTTCATTGACGCAGTTTGACTAAATCAAAAAACAGCAATTTTATAGCCCAACCCAAGGTAAATTTGAAGGTGAAAAAAATTTCCGTGTTTATACAAAAACATAAAAAGTTAGGGGTTTTTTTTAATTTGGCGCACAAACAGCTTTGTTCATTGATCATCTTGAGTAAATCTGAAAAAGAAATTTTTTTATAGTCACCCAGGTGAATTGAAAGGTGCAAAAAATACTTTTTATTACCCGAATACTTTTCAGATTGTGTTTTTTACTTTGGGGGCCCCCTACATCTATGTTCTTTGGGACCCCAGCTTGAAAGTAAATTTTTAAAACAAAAATTTTTATAGTCCCCACAGGTGAATTAAAAAGGGGCAAAAAAACTTTTATTATCCAAAATACTTTTCAAACCCGTTTTTTTTTTGACTTTGGCCACTCCCACCTTTGTTCATTGACTAACCCTTGGCAGTAAATTTTAAAACAGCAATTTTTTAGTCCCCAAACAGGTGAATTGAAAGGTGCAAAAAATCCCGTGTTTTTATACGAAAACATAAAGATACGTTTTTTTTTATTTGGGGCGCCCCAAACAGCTTTGTTCATGAGGAAGCTTGCATGAAAATTGAAAACAGAAATTTTTATAGTCACCACGGGTGAATTAAAAGGGTGCAAAAAATCCCGTTATTTACAAAAAACATAACAGATACGTTTTTTTTTTGCTTTGGGGCACTACAGCTTTTTCATTGACGCAGCTTCATTAAATCTGAAAACAGCTTTTTTTAAAGTACCACGGGTTGAATTAAAAGGTGCAAAAAATACCGGGTGTATTATACGAAAACTAACAATACGTTTTTTTTTGACTTTGGCCCCACTCAGCTTTGTTCATTGACGAAAGTTTGGGCACAAAATTTCTAAAAACAGAAATTTTTAAAATAGTCCCCCAAAAGGTGAATTAAAAAGGTGAAAAAAAAATTTTATTATCCAAAAATAAAAATTTTTTTCCAAAAGGTTTTTTAGGGTTGTTTTTTTTGGGGGGGGAAAAACCCTTTTTTTTTTTTGGGGCTCAAAATTTCTATTTTCATTGACGCAGCTTGAGAAAAATCTTAAAACAGCAATTTTTTTAGTCACCACGGGTTTGAATTAAAAGGGTGAAAAAAATACCTTGAAATTTTTACAAAAAATAACAGATACGTTTTTTTTTTGATTTTGGGCCGCACTACGTTTTGGGTTTTCCCATTGACGAAGTTTTTGCATGTAAATCAAAAAAACAGCAATTTTACATTCCCCCACAGGTAAATTGAAAGGTGCAAAAAATTCGTGTTTTTTTACAAAATTTATAACAGTTTACTTTTTTTTTTTCACTTTTCCCCCCAATTTTCAAATTTTTTGGTTTAAGACCCTTGCATTTTAAATTTTAATCCAGATTTTGTTTTGTTTAGAGGGGTTTGAGAATAGCGGTTTTTTTGGGCCCGTCTTTTAATAAAGATTTTTCCAAAACTTTTTCCATACCCAAAAATTTTTATTTTTCTAACAGGAGCAAAATTGCAGGGGGGTAAGCGAGCAAAGAGGGGGGTAGCAGGGGGGGTTTAAAGAGGTAGGGGAAAAGGTGCCCCTTTCCCCTTGCTGGAAAAAGATCCCATGGGATCGTCAGTTCCCCAGGACCGTCGGCTGTCATCGCTGGGTCGGGGCCCCCGGTAAAATCTCAGAAAAGAACAGCGTCGCCAATTGCCCTTTCAGGGGTTAATGCCCCTGCATCCACCCAGTTTTAAACCTCCTCGTCCTCCCATTCAGGGCCACAAATGTCGCCCACCCTAGCATCATCCCATCCTCCAACAAAAGCAGCCCAAATGTCAACTCGTGTACCCACCATGTGGATAAAAACCTTTTTCTGAAGACCTCTTTGATGAAAAAAAAGCGGTTGGGGTCAGAAGGCATGTTAAAAAATCAAAAAGGATGAAATTTTGTCTGTTACGCCCAGTTACTGTTTTCCTTTTAGAGGAGGGAAAAAAGGGAAAGGGGGTCAATCGGGAAAAAACCTGGGCGGTCAAAAAAACCTTGCAGGGGCCCCCTTGCTTGTAGGCCCGCAGCTTCCCGGATGCAGGAAAAATTTAGGACGACCAAGTCCCCTGGGTTTTTGGGTGAAAGAAAAGAGACATTGCGGAAAACCATCGTGGTTTTTTCCGCAGAATTTTTTCTTTCGAACCTTCATTTAGTGGGCAGGAGGAAGCGATGGGGGGGTGTCAAAACGGGGCCCGCCACAAAAAAGGGGGAGGGCGGCGCAGAAGGCCGCTGTATAAAATTCCCCAGCCAAGGTCAGCCAAACCCCCCCTCCTTGCTTATCCCCCCGTCAAAAAGGTCCAGGACCTCTCAAGGGCCCGGGGCCTTTTTTTGAGAAGCCCTGATTTTCCCCCACGATGTCATATGCCCCCCTTTGCCGGGAAAAAGCAAAAGTAAAGGAAAAAAACCTTTGGGTTTAACCACCCCAACATGTTTTATCACATGCAGCGAAAAAAATGGTTGAAATGGGGGGGAACACTTTGGCCCAAAAAAAAGGGCCCCCCCAACGCCGGGCCCCAAAACCAAAATTTAAAACCCCCTGTCTTTCCCCCTCCTCCCCCTCCGCCACCACCCAAACGTTCCCCAGTGCCCATGTCTCTCAAATCATGTCAGGATCGCCTCCGCTTCCCCCTCCACCGTTTTTCCCAAATACCACCCCCCACCCCCAAGAACCCCCTCCTACCCCTTCTCCTTCCGCCCTTTGGGGCGACCCGCACGCCGTACAGTGGCCCGTCTAGGGCCGCCTTTTTCTTCCAGGTTTGGGGCAGAAAAAACCCCTTTACCCAAACCTTTCCCCAAAAACCAAAAGCCCGAATGTCGGCATTGCCGGCTTTTGGCCTTTTGGGAAAAGTTGCCTTTCCTCTGGGGACACAGATGGGGGTTTCCCCACGTATGGCCCTTTTTGCCCCCATTACCCGATGCTGAGCAGGGATTTTTTTGCCAGAAAAACCCCTCCCTGCCCCGGGCCCGCCCCGTGTCATCTAAAATTTCCAAAACGCCCTTGTCTGCATCTGTGGCCGGAAAAGTCCATTGACCACCGGGCACATGGTTTGTAACACGGCCAAGGGGCCCCAAAATTCCCCTTGACAGGCCCCCTGGGTGAGCTGGGTGGATGTCTCTGGGGGGTGAGGTTTGGGTCTGAGGCCTTTTTGGGGCTGCTCTTCAAAACCGCAGGGAAAAATGCAGGGCTCTTTTTCCCCCAAGGTCCCTCTGGTGGATCACGTGCCCGGAAAAATAAGCCCTTTTTTAAAAAAATTTGTCTTGGAGACCCTCCCCCCCACAGGTCGGAGCTGTGGAAAGGGTTTTCCGAACGGGACCGAGGCGGCTGGGGGACAAGAACCTTTTTTCCAGGCGGTGGTATGTGATAAAGGGGGGAAAAATTTCTGGGAGCCCTTTTAAAATCGGTAGGCTGGAGCAATCCCTTGCCCGGCCCCAAGGGCATGAAACCCGGTTTTTCAAGAAATTTTAAAAGCTACCCGGGGGTTTGGGCTGCCGCTGAAGAAGGCCCCGAGGTCTGGTTCCCACTTCGCCAAATTTGCAAACCCCGCTTCGTCCCCCCGGCTGCCCTTGCAGCGGGCAGCTCGGCCTCCCCGTCAAAACCCTCTCATTGTTGAAGGGGGGAACACGCTGGAATTTTCCTTCCCCCACTTCTCCGCGATTGTGGCAAGCAAACGCAATGCCAAATTTAACCCCCAAAAAGTTTACACCTTTGGCCCCGACAAAGCCCGCGGTGCGGACCTCGGGGGGTTGGGGGCCACCCAGGGGTGGGGGCAGGGGGAAAGAGCTCTGCACCATCCCTTTCTAGTTTTGAAGAAGCCACCAAAATGGCAGTGCGGAAAAATGCCCTTTTTCCGGGATGAGATTGTGGGGAACTTAGTTCGGAACGATCGTTGGGGGCCCCCTGAAACAACAGGGCCCGCCAGCGACGGAGGAGGGGGGACGGACCAGTTTCGGCACGGAGCCTTTTTTCTCCGTCAAATCCCAAGCCCGACAGTTTCACAAAATTTTATCCCGTCTTCATTTGGGGGGGTTTGGGGTCCCCGAGCTAGTGCCAAAGTGGTTTCATCAGTCTCAGGGGGCAACATTTTCAGGCAAGTCAGGGGTGGGTTGAAGCTGTGCCGGGGCAGCGGAGGAGGGGGGGAGGAGGTTTTTCCCAGACACCATGTTACCCACGTCCCTGCTTGGAAAGAGGTTGGCGCAATTTAAGGGGAGGAAAGGAAAAATGAGGAAGATCAGTTTGCCGTGGCCCCCCGCCCATTGGGAAATCAAGGCCCAAACCCCAATGGGGTGCTTGGTGCTCCATTTCCTTTCCCAAATGATCTTGCATTAAGGGGCCATCAAAATGAACAAAAATTTCTGGGTGGCCCCCCTCCTGGATCCCCCGGGGAACCAAAAAAAAAAAACTTAAACACTTTCCTTCCCCCCCACCAAAATAGAGAGTAAAATGCAGGAAAAGGAGAAACCTTTTCTGATTGATCAACTGGAGAAAACGTTGGGTCTGCTTCACCCTTCTTCAAAAGTAAAGGTTTGGGAAAAACGCCAGCGACGTGACAGCGTAGAGGCCAAGTAGCCGTTGGGCAAACAGCGCAGGCAAGGGGTGGCAGGGAAACCCAATGGGGGGCCTTTTGGCAATCTTTTTTTACCAACCCCACCAAAAGCAAGCCCAAAGCGGGGACACATACAAAAACCCAAGACCAGTTATGGTGCCGACTATCTGCGTCTTTAAAACCCCCATTTTTTGAAAGGTTCCGGACCCAATTGGAAAATTTTGGGTATCCAAAATGGGGCAAAAGGGGCCCCAGCGGCCGCCACGGCCTAAAAGAGGGGTTTTTCCTGAGCAGCCCCGCGTCATAAACTGAGCGGACCTTCAGCAAAGCCGGGGGAGTTATTACAGACAAAACGATTCCGGGCTTTCCCCCAATAATTGGATTTTGACTTTCATCAAGATGTTAGGGAAAGGACTCTGATGATTTGTGGCCCCAATTTCCGAGGTCCCCCGATTTGTTGCTGGTCTACTTTTACATTCCCCCTCCAAACAGAAAATTTGGGCCTTTTTTGAAAAAAAATTATTATTTAAAAAATCTTTTTTTTTCAGGCCCAATTTTTTTTATTCTCAGTTCCCAATAGTTTATTTTGTGGTTTTTTGGGAGGAGGGGCTGTAAAAGACACCAAGGATTTATGACAAAACCCTATTCCATTTACTCATTCATCTTTAGAATTTTTTGATTTCAAAAGGTTTTGGGGGCTGTTTGGGCCCCAAAATTTTTTAAAAGTGGTTAGAAGTCATATTTATAATTTTTTGGGGTCATGTTTTTGTGAGATACAGCAATAATTAAGGTCCCCTTTTGGGAAAAGAAAGTGGCTTTTTTAAATGGCATTTTCCCTCACAAATTTTTTAAAAGTGGTGGAAAAAGTCATATTTATAATTTTTTGGGGTCAAAGTTTCTTTTGAGATACAGCAAAAAATCATGGTCCCCCTTTAAAAAAAATGTGGCCTTTTTAAAGTGGCATTTTTCCCTCACAATTTTTTTTTTTAAAAGTGGGTTAGAAATATATTTTTTAATTTTTTTTTGGGATGTTTCTGTTGTTTAAAGCAAAAAATCATGGGCCTGTGGGAAAAGAAATGGGGGCTTCTAATGGCAAATTTTTCCTTCACAAAATTTTTTTAAAAGGGCCCGAGAAGTCATTTTTATAATTTTTTATTCCCTGCTGCTTTGAAAAAGCAGCAATTTTCCCAAAGGTCCCATTCCCCAAAAAAAAGTTGTTTCTTAAAAGACATTTGTTTTTCACAATTGTTCCCAAAAATGGCTCATTTGGGGCATGTTTTGAAAATTTTTTGGGGGGATTTTGCTGGACATGCAGCTATACTACAAAGGGCCTATTATAAAAAAATTTTTTTTTCTAACAAAATTTGTTCTTCACAATTTTGGTCAAAGGAAAGGAGGGGGCCTTTTTAAGGGTTTAAAAAAGGTTTTCGGAATTTTTTTCCAAGGAAAACCAGGGGGAATTTTAGGTAAGGAAAACCCCCTTTTAAAAAAGGAAAATATTTTGCCCCAAAAATGGAATGGGGGGGGGGGGGTTTAACTTTTAGTTTTTGCAAATCTTTAACATAGCTATCAATCCCCCTATTGGGGACAACCCCTTTAATATTTTTTAAAAAAAAAAAAGAAACAAAGAAGGTGGGATTCCTTTCCCATTTTTTTTAAAATGGTTTTTAGAATTAAACTTCCAAAAAAAATTGGAAAGTACAAAATAGCTGTTAAAAAAATTCCCCTGAAATTTTTACAAGGGGAGGTAAAGGAAAATTGACCGATGTTTGGTTATTCCCGAGGGGCATGGAGTAAGGGGGCAGGACAGGAAAAAAAGAAAAGAGACCATTTCCCCAGCACGTTTTTTTTAGGTTTAAAAAGAAAAAAGAATGCCCCAAGGGAAAAAAGGGGACCTGGGGTAAAAGGAGGTTAAAACCCCCAAATATTTTTTCCCAATGGGAAACCCAAATTTGGGCCGCACTTTATACGGGGGGGGCAAGGTAAACCCCGGGCTTGACTGTGTATGAGGAAGGCTTTGGGGTTCTCACACTTTCCGCTTCCGCACTCTGCTTTAGCCCGACGTTTTCCCTTTTTCCCGCTCATTTTAGGGCATTTTAAAACCCGGTGGGTTTAAAAATGACGGACGCCACCGGGCCCTCCCGCACCCCCCTGGTAAAATCCGACCCTGGGTCATTTTGTGACAGGACAGGTATAGTCCCAAAGTCCAGTTCAACTAAAAATGGGGGTTGGGAAAAACTCCTTTTTTCCGGGACTTTTTTTTCTGGGGGGCAGGGCAGGTTTAAAGGGAAACCCGCGGTCCCCGGACAGTTTTTAGTCCAAAAGTCCCAGTTTAAATAAAATGGTGGTTGAAAGACTCCTTTTTCCGGCACTTTTTTAAACTTTTGGGTTTGACAGGTTTAAGGGGCATGCTGGGTCCAGGAAAAGGGTTTTTTCAAAAAATTTCCCGTTCAAAATAAAATGGTGGTTCAAAGATACTTTCCCCCGGCACTTTTTTTAAACTGTGGTCAGGAGGAATTTTTGGGTCCCTGCTGGGGTTTTCCCGGGGAAAAGGGGTATTTAATGTCCAAATTTTAAATTTAAAAAGATTTGGGTTTAAAAAATACTTTCCTTCTGGCCTTTTTAATTTGTTTGGGGGAAAGCAGGGTTTAAAGGGGCATGCTGTTGGGAAAGACAGGGATAGGAAAGGTGTTTTTTGATTTTTTCTGTGGCTTTTATAGCCTAAGGTTGTGCCTAAGATGTAGAGGTAAACCATTTTTACTGTTTTTGGCTGTTTTTTCCCCGCTTTCCAAACCCTTTTTTGGGGGTTTTTGAATTAAAGGGGTTTTTTTCTCTCCCCATAGACTTTAATGGTCAAACGGAGATGTTTGACTATCGACTAAAAAAAAAACCTTTTCGATTTTTGGGGGCCCACTTCGAATATCGCCCGAATTTTTCTTTGCCCAAAGAAAGGGGTCAACACTATTTAAAAACCCATTTTAACTGTTTGTTGTGTGGGAAGGGGGGAAATTGGGGTTTTTAAAGAAGGGTGCCGGGGGCCTGAAAAAGCGTCAGTCCCTGCTTGTTTTTTTATGTGCTGTTCAGGGTTTTTATTAAAAATTCTGAAAAACAAATTTTTTCTTTTAAAATCCTGGGGAAAACCCCCAAAGACCCGTTTTTCTACATTCTGTTGGGGTTCTACCAATTTTTCCTTGGGGTCTTTCACTAAAAGCTTTTTCTTTCTTTAGAATCTGACGAGTACTTTAGATTTGATTTTTTGTTTGTTGTCCCAGTTTTTTCCATGGTTTTTGGATTTCAGCCATCCTATTTAATTGAACAGTTCTGTAATCTACAATTTTCAAGTGAAATTTAGTGAATTATAGAACTTTTAACGTGAAAATTTTAAAAAACAAAATTTTTTAACCCTTTTTTTGATTTGAAATCCCGGGGCAAAAACCAAAATTCTATTGAGGTCTATGGCGATGATCTACATTCGGAGTTTTGCAGATTCTAAATACTATACCAATACTTAGAACTAGTCTAAGTTCTTATTATAGTTTTAATAATAGAGTGGTGGTGCAATTCTGGTTCTATGTCAACTAGGGACCAGTGAGTTACTCTTACCCTCTTTGACTCAGAGACCAGGAGAAGCTGAGCAGAAGAGGTCCCAAGATAAGGAGCAGACCTGTTAGACATAGAAATGGCAGAATCATGAGATAAACAGTCCATAGACCTCAATGATGCCTGTCTCTAACTACTTAGGGACAAAGCATACCGGGAGAAACCTGATCTGCCCAAGCTTTAACTTCTTGGCTGATGTCTTGAGATGTTGCTTCAGTATTGCCACATAATCGTCTTTCCTTATGATGCCATTTTCTGAAGTGCACCAGTCCCTCCAGCAGCAACACAACCCCACAACATGATACTGCCACCCCCGTGTTTCACAGTTGGGATGGTGTTCTCAGGCTTCTCCCTTCTTCCTCCAAATGTAATAATAGTCTGTATGGCCAAACAGTTCAATTTTAGTTTTGTCAGACCACAGGGCATGCCTTCAGAAATGTAGGTCTTTGATCCTGCGTGCATTTGCAAACATTATTCTGGCATTTATATGTTTCTGTTGGAGTAATGGCTTCTTCCTTTCAGCCCATGTTGATACAGTACTCTGGATAATGACACAATCTTGCCAGCTTCCATCAGCATCTTCACAAGGTCTTTTGCTTTTGTTCTTGTGTTGATATGCACATGTCAGAGCAAAGCACGTTCATCTCTGAGACAGAGAACCCATCCCTTCCTGAGCGGTATGATGGTTGGACATTCCTATCTTGTTTGTACTTGCATATAATTGTTTCTACAGATGAACGAGGCACCTTCAGGTATCTGTAGATTGCATCCAAAGGTGATCTATACTTGTGCAAGTCCACAATTCTCTTCCTGATATCTTGGCTGATTTCTTTCGACTTTCCCATGATGTTACACACAGACGCAGTGTGTTTCTGGTGTGTATTAAAAATACATCCACAGGTGTGACTCTAATTAATTTAGATGTTTCCAATAAACCTATCAGGAGCTCCCACAGACATGACATCATCATATGGGCTGTCCTAAATTGTTTAAAGGCATAGTAATCCTAGTGTATGTAAACTTTGGACTTTGCAGAAAGTAATAAAAATGCCCTAACAAATTCTCTCTCTATCATAATTCTGGCATTTGGCAGATATAAATAAAGGTGGTAATCCTAATTGATCTAAGATAAGTAAGGTTTATTCTGATTCCATGTCAGATGAGAGTGAGAAAAACATGCATATGTGTCTTTTTACATAGTGTATGTAAGCTTATGGTTTCAACTGTATATCTGTGTATATATACAGTTTCAAACAAAATTGAGTACTCACCTCACATTTTTGTTAATATTGTATTATATCTTTTCATGGGACAACACTGGAGATATGACACTTTATGATACAATGTAAAGTAGTCATTGTACATTTTGTATAACAGTGTAAATAAGTTTTGACCTCAAAATAAGTCAACACACAGCCATCAATGTCTAAACCACTGGCCACAAAAGTTATGACAACCCTAATTGAAAATGGACACATTTTTCTCAATTTGCTATTTCCCTCTATGGTGTCATGGGACTTGTTAGTGTTACAAGGTCTCATGTGTGTTAAGTTTGGTGTTATCATTCTCACATTCTCTCATACTGGTCACTGGAAATTCAACATGGCACTGCATGGCAAAGAACTGTCTGAGGATTTCAAAAAAAGAATTGCCAACAACCTAAAACTGAGCTTCAGCATGGTGGCCAAGACCATATAGCGATTTAACAAGACAGGTTCCACTCAGAACTGGCCGCGACATGTAAGGCCAAAGTAGTTGAGTGCACGTCATATCCAAAGCTGAGGTTAATGGAGTTTGGTAGGGTCGTCCTGTCTATGCTCAGACATATGCTGCACACTGCATCAAATTGGTTTGGGATGGCTGTAGTCCCAGAACAAAACATCTTCTAAAGATGATGCACAGGAAAACCCACATACAGTTTACTGAAGACAAGCAGACTAAGGACATGGATTACTGTAAACATGTCCTGTGGTCTGATTAGACCAAGATAAAATTTGGTTCATATTGTGTCAAGCATGTGTGGCGGCAACCAGGTGAGGAGTACAAGATAAGTATGTCTTGTCTACAGCCAAGCATGGTGGTGGGAGTGTCATGGTTTGGGGCTGCTGAGTGATGCCAGATGTGAGGAGCTATAGTTATTGAGGGAACCATGAATGCTAACATGTACTGTGACATACTGAAGCAGAGAATGATCCCTCTCCCCATAACATTTGGGCTGCAGGGCAGTATTTCAACATGATGATGACCCCAAACACAAGTCCAAGATGACCACAGCCATGCTAAGGAAAATGAGGGTAAAGGTGCAGGATAGGGCAAACATGTCTCAAGAGCATCTGTTGGGCATTCTCCAAATGGAAGTGTGGATGAGAAGCGAAGCTCTCTAGCATCATCACGGAGGTCGTAGAAGAGGATTCAAGTGACAACTTGGTAAGGCTCTAGGTAAATTTCATGTCCAAGAGGAGTAAGGAATAGGGGAACTTCAGATATCTATAAGGGGGCGCTATAGTGGATCTAAAGTGGGGTATAGTATACCTATCTGGTGTTGATAGGTATATCACACATCACAGTAAATTTATAAAAAAAAAAAAAATGAAAACGAGCAAATAAAAATCCATGCAATGGTTTACAGGTAGGCCTCCTCAAGGAGGACAGGAATACAAGATGGCCTGATGTAAAAGGGTACACCACACTTGTTACAAAAATAGGGATTTGAAACTTATGTTTAAGAAGCTAAAATTCCTGCTGTGGCTGCTCAAATAGGGAATAAAGCACAAATATGTATGTAAATTTCACCTCTGAACATCTAGCCTTGATCAAAAACAGAAATATGTGTTTTCTGTCTTTTATCTGAACAGACACACTACACATTGCCAGGATGTTTACATTTTATATCCCTAGAGTGTTCCTGTAGGAAACAAAACAGGAACACCCCCAACTACTGTGTGTCCTGCATAGCCACTCTATTCACGTAAACTCTGGGACATTACCCTTTGGGAAGCATTGCCCTGGTTTGCTTCAGGGCACTTTTACATCCCTGTCCAACCCTTTTAGAGCATAAGCTAAGCATGGTGCAAACCAAGACAAAAAGATTCATTAGTAGTGTAGCGATTTTATATCGACAAAGATGAATCGGCAAGGTTTTTATGGTGATGCGAATTTTTCCAGATCATATGCGATAATTAAAGGGTTATAAAATCTGAGCATCATCTATTAAGATTCGCCTTTTTCTTCGGCGCTTCCTGTAATTTTGGCGGGCCACAAATCAGATTGAACAGTATAGAGCAGGGTGACATTGTGTGGCGACGTCATGACTGGGAGTGTATGGTGCGATTGGGCTGGAAAAAATCACATTAACCCTGCGTTTGAACTATAGATACAGGTTTCCTGTTTCCTCAAGCCTCAGTGTCTCTCATCGTTCTTCTAGGAAAAGAGACCTGTCGCTCTTCTATGCCAATACAGCTCAGGCGAAATTTATCTATTTCTCACAGAGAAACCGTCTACATTATGCTGTGATCGCGTCCAATTTAGTTAGATTAGAGGAATTAGAAGGAATTTAATAGTTTAACTAAAAAATTTTTAAAAGCAGCATCTACCGCTGATGAAAATCACCGGCGGTGGGGGCGGGGGGGGGGGGGGGGGGGGCGCTGGCAGAACACAGACAAGCTCTTATCTATAAAGAACATTGGATAAAGTTCACCAAGACTTAGTTTAGACGATTGTAGATGGAATATCTTTATTATTAACAGTTTTCTATTGAAATATTTCCTGATTATTGAGGGCATCCTGAACTTATATTGGAAAAACATCATATCTAGTAACTATGTCAGGTTCTCTTTGTTATAGGCTGCAAAAACTCCACTTTTTATCAGTAAATCGATTTCAGATAGGTGTTCATTTTAATTTTTTGTGGCGACTGTTTTTGAATATATCCACCCTTGCACTTAAATTACAATCCAGCAATCTATTAGTAGTCACACAGGCTTGTTTTTGCCAAAAATTACCTGTTTAACGTACAAAACATCACAGTTACGTGTTTTTTTTGAGACTTTTAGCGCACCCAGTACTGTTCATGTTGACGCAGGCCATCTACGTAAATCTTAAAAACCGGCAATTCTAAATTCACCCCAGGGTGAATTTAAAGAGTGCAAAAAATACCGTGTTTTTATTCTATTCAAAACATAACAGTTACGTGTTATTTTGTGACTATTTTGCGCACCCAGTAAACTGTTCGTGACGTCAGGCATCTACTAAATCTTAAAACAGCAAGTTTATATTCACTTACCACAGGTGAATTGAAAGAGGTGCAAAAAAATAACCATTTATTTATAATCAAAAGCAATAACAGTTACGTGTTTTTTTGACTTTTTGCCGCACCTCAGCTTTGTTCATTGACGCAGCATCCCCGTAAATCTTAAAACACAATTTTCTATATTCACCACAGGGGAAATTGTAAAGGTTCAAAAAAAATACGTGTATATACAAATACATAAACAGATACAGGACATAACAGACTCCTTTTCCGGCACTTTTTAAATCTGGGGGTCAGACAGGTTTTAAAGGTCTAGCTGTGTGCCCACATGGACAAGGAATTAGTCAATTGTCAGATCTCAAGCTAAAATGGTTGGTTGGAAAGACTTTCCTTTTTCTTCCAGGCACATTTTAAATGTGGGGGTTCCGTGCAGATGGTTATGGGCACAAGCTTGTGCCCAGGACAGTGTCAAGTCCAATGTCCAGTGGAAACGAAAATGGTGGTTGAAAGACGATCGCGCTTTTTCCAGCACTTTTTAAATGTGGGGGTCATAGCAGGTTTGGGGCTCATGCTGTGGCCCAGGACAGGTATAGTCAATGTCCAGTGTGAAACTAAAATGGTGTGTTGAAAGCTCCTTTCTCCGGCACTTTTGTTTCAAATGGGGGTTCCAGCAGGTTTTGGGGCTCATGCAGTGGCCCCAGACATGTAAAGTCAATGTCCAGTGAAAACTAAATGGTGTTGAAAAGACATCCTTTATTTTCCCAGCACTTATTTAAATGTTGGGGGGTCCATGGGCAGGTATTGGGGACTCATGCTGTGGCCCAGGACCAGGTATAGTTCAATGTCCATGAAACTAAAATAAATTGGTGGTTGAAAGTCTCCTTTCTTCCGGCACATTATTAAATGTGGGGTTACATTGCAGGTTTGGGCTCATGCTGTTGGCGCCATACAGGTATAGTCAATTCATTTGAAACTAAAATGGTGTTGAAAGACTCCTTTTTCCGGCACTTTTTTAAACTGTGGGTCAGACATGATTAATGTACCATTCTGCGGTACAGGACAGATTATAGTTAGTGGTCCAGTTCAACTAAAAATGTTGAGTTTGAAAGACTCCTTTTTTGCGGTCACTTTTTAATCTTGGGTTCATGCAGTTTGGGGCTTCATGCTTGCGTTCCCAGGAAGGGATATTCAATGTTCCAGTTCAAGAGTAAGATGAAGGTTCAAATCATAACTGGCCTTTCTGGCGGCTTTTTAAATTGTGGTGTTGATGGCAGGTTTAAGGCGTCAGGATCTGTGTACAAGACAGGGATGAGGTGAATGTCCTGTACTTTTTTACTGTGACATTTATACCTAAGTTGTGTTGAGCCTAAACTGTTAGCACGTATCCATTTGACAGTTGTGGATGTTAATTTACAGCATCTTCCACCTTTGTTTGGGTTTAATAAGAAGGTGTAGGTTCTCTCGCCAATAGACTTTAATGGTAATCGCTCATAATGGATGCACACTATCGATAAAACCTGGTCGCGATAGCTGGCCGACTATCGACTTAACGAGTCGATCTCGATAGCCAACACAATCGCTCAACACTATTCATGAGATGCTAGAAATCCTCTTCTCTTCCAGTTATTACATAGCACATAAATCATAAGCATGACTATAATTTCTTTGTGTATGAAGAATTACACCATGGACAACTATGACATTTTCTCATACAACGGCCACAATCGCTCTTTGAATTTCCATTTCCACAATACCAATTGGTTTCCTTTCTCAAAGAATCCATTGCATCATTCTTGTTGCTAATTCATTCCAGGAGGAGCCTCACTAAGAAATTACTTAAATAGCATGAGTACTTTTACCATCCTCTGTATTCTTTTTGATAGAGCAACAAGGAAATGCAATTATAACACCTTTTAATGTATCTAATTAAGCAATTTTGCATTGAATTGCCCATTAAAATTTTAAATATAGTTGAAAAATAAACGCAGCATATTACTATCTTTGTGGAGCTGCCCTTTTCCTCTGGCCCTTTTTCCCCTTTTTTAGTTAAATAGAATTAGAACTATGAAAAAGGCGTCTAAACTTTTTGACAATTATTGTTCCTTTTCTATTTTTGTTTGCCATATATATTGTGCATCTGACAGGTCCTATATTGAATACAGCATGGGTTGTAATCCACTGACAATTTATATAACCATCTAAAATACATTTTTGCGTACTGAGGCTGGATCCGACGAAGCGTCGATCTTATAATGACTTTGCAATTTCTCACTCCAGAGACTACATTGGTAAGAACATTGCCATTGAAAGCAGACCAGTTCTTGGATTTCTTTTAATAACTATCCTATTACTGAATACTGAATGCTGAAATAAGTGGACGGTGGTCGGCAATTCTTTTCTGATCATATATTGTCAAGACATGACTGCCTATAGACCACCCGAACTGAAGTTTGCTTAGAGGCATAACCTGTCAATGTCATCCATCATGAAAATGAGAAATTTTAGCTGACTGAATACAAAGTATTTTTAAGAGGTTTGAAAGGTTAGGAGCTAGCTGTGTAGACTTTGAATATAAAACCAGCCACCTATGTCAGGCAGGTCCTTGCAGTGGATATTTAGGTGAAGTCCATGATATAACCTACGGTGATGGGAAAACAGCTTGCGCAAAAAGAAGACTACAGTTCATTCATAGACCAATATGGATAAAGAACAATAAGTGGAGTTTGCAAATTAAAACCTAAACTAGCAAATGTTTACAAAGTTTTGACACACACCATATCCACTTAAAATAAAATAAATAGACTATATCTGTGAATCTTTGGAAGCATTTTAGTTAGGCTAGAAATCCAATTTTTCATAAAAGTCAATATTTGGCTAAATACACAAATGCCAGCAAAAAATATCTAGTGTGGGTAATGCACAAAAAATTCAAAGCACAAAAAATAATCTCAAATTTTTGTAATGCCTTTTCAATGACTTTTGCTGTGAGTCTAAGGACAGATTTACAAAAGAAAAGCTGAGACAATCACCATTCCCGTTTACATTACACTTCATCTGTATATGCAGATCCATACATTATGCCTTTACTGTTCTTGTTGAGTGGGAAATATGGGGAAAAAATTCCCTGTGGCATAAAGAATAATATCCATGTTGGCTTAATGGATTGTGCAGATATTTTGCCACTATCTGTCCATTATAAAAGTGTTATTATTTCGCGAATTTTATAATTTATATTGTATTAACGAAAAAAAACTATATGTATCGCATTTTACCTTGTTTGTTTTTTGGAATTTTGGATAACAAATAAGGCTTCTTCTAAGGCAAAATGCTATATAAAGAGCATTGCAAGATAGCCAGCATGAAACTATGAAAAAATATAGATATATGGAGGTGCCATCATAGTTTTCATACGACCTCTGTTTTAGCCTAAGTGAATATCCTACTGTTAAAAATTGTTATTTGTCATTGTTGAAAATAATATGACTACCATTGTGTGTAGTATCCCAACTTCCATTAGTCTTTAGAAGTCAGGGAGTTGAGGAGACTCAATTTTTCATTTTAATATTCTGTACAAAAATGGTTTTCTATTGAGTGAGAGTTTGGATTGGCAGGTGGTCAGTTAAATACCCAGACTGCTTTTTTTCAATGAAGCCATGCTTAAAATGTGGATGGTGATGATCAGTATGTGGGTTTTGATTAATGCTTTGCCTGAAATATGCCAGTCCTTCCCCAAAAGAGACTTGATCTGAAGGAAGCACAATCTGTATAAAACCTTTACATACTTGAGTGCTTTTCAAAAGTGGTATTTACAGTGATAGTCATCCGAAATACCAAAAAAGTAGGGGTTTTCCATTAATTTTGGTACCGGATAGAAAAATTTCGAAACATAATCTAATTTGAGCAATTTGCGCTGCGGCGCCATTTTGTTGCGACCAATAAATTTTTTTGTACAACACCTATTGACGTCAGTGAGGTTTGAATTTGTTGCAGGCTGAAGTGTACTAATTACGCTAACGAGTTTGGAATGACAGGTGACTTTTTGATCACAAATATAGCCAAATTTTTTGGAGTGACGTAAAATTATCCAAAAACACAATTTTGGCGTTTGGAATTTTATTCCTCTACGAGGTGTTCAGCGTATGGGATAAATAGAAGGTTTATATTTTTACAGATAGGACTTTTTTGGCGACGCTGTCAATACCAAATATGTGTAATTATTTCATATATTTTAATGAATTTAGATTGTAAAATGGGGAGAAGGTCGGTGATTATGAACTTTAAAAAATACTTTTTTTTTTGTACTGTTTAAAACTATTATTATGTTTTTTTTTCATCAGTAACATTGTGGTCCCCCTAAGGTGCTTTGACCACTAGGAGGGCGCAATAGTTAATACAGCCTAATGCATTGCATAGGCAATGCATTAAAGGTGGTAACAAAAATGGCGGTACCACCCCAGCTTCCTGTCTACGGGGCCGTGAAGTGGGCAAAACCGGGACATGGCAGGTGACGGGGAGCGTTCACAGGGCTCCTCACTGCCATGTCCGGTCCGATGACCCTAAAGATCGGTGCGGGCGGCATCCGATGTCATTCATTCAGACACCGCGGTTTCTCATTCTTTGCGCGGTGTCTGACGGGTTAAACAGCGCCAGCGGCGGCGGCCACTCGCCAGCAGCTGTTTACTCGGGCTGGGTGTTAGCGGCACTGGGACTCATTGACTAATTTTTATTTGTTTCTTTTATGTTTACCCCCATCATTAGACTGGTTCATTTTATATAGTAGATTCGGATACTGCTACTTTTGTGAGTCCTTAATCATTTGATTCTTCTTTCTGCCCAAGTACGTTTTAGATGATAAATTGTATTAGAAAACCCATAAGAGCGTCTCTTCGCTCCTCACCACATGCCCAAATCTACCGCGCCTCTTTTAACTTAGCCAATCACAAACAGAGCTCGCTCCTGCATTTCCCCGATAGAACTCTATTGAGAAGGGTACTACACCCGTTGATTGGCTTAAGCAAACACGAGCACTCACTTTCCCCCGCAACCAATCACCAGTACTTAAGAAATTACCCATAGAAACAGTAATAAGCTTTAGGGCTCCTTTCTAACGCGCCCTCTGCTCCCCTAAAATAGACGCACTACAATATGGATTGGTGGATTCATATCTGCCGCCTGGTCTCAACCCAATCAGCTCTTTTCTTGCCTTATTTACTGTATTGTTGAACTGTCCCGTCTTTTTTCCCCCCTTTTCATTGTTGATGGTCAATATACTCCAAAGCTTTACAATGTTCACTGTCGCTCCTATTCTGATGGTTGGTTTTTTCAGACCAATGAGTACCGCACTTTGACAGAATTTGAATAACTGTATTTCCCGCCAATTTTCTATACGCAAAATTCCTGATGAAGCCCGGTGACGGCGGACAAACACGTTGTTAGTGGATTTAGTTTATGTATGTTTATAGAAGGTTTATGCTGCTTTTACAGAGAATTTTTTACACTTAAGTAAAAATTCTTTATTTACTAATACTCCATGCCGCACGGCGCTGAGATTTCCATGCACCCAACTCTCCATAGGACTACAATGGGACAAAAGTAGCTTTCGCGCGTCTGATGGACCGGGATAGCCAAGCCCCCACTAGTTTCAACCAATCAGCTCTTTTCTGCCTTTTTTTACTGTATTTTGAACTGTCCCGCCTTTGAATTTGATTAGTCAATTACCTAATGATGAGTCGATTACATCATCGTGGTCGATAGTCATATCGTCAATTAATCAAGACGATTTCCGATGAGGCCGAATCATATATTTGATCGCCGAGACCAATTAAAGTCTATGGGAGAGGAATAACACCTTCCTTACTACACCCAAACAGGGCTGTGAAAGGCTGGAAATAACATCCACAACAGTCAAATGAATACTTACAGTTCTTAGGCACACACTTAGGTTATAAAAGCCAGAGAAAAAAAAATCACAGACTATTCACTATCCCTGTCTTATACCACAGCAAGACCCTTAAACCTGCATGACCCACAAATTAAAAAATGGCCTGAAAGTCATATGATTTGAACCATCATTTTACATGAACTGGACAAGTGACTATATCTGTCCTGGAAAGCAGCATGACCCGTAAAACACTATCTGACCCACAGATTAAAAAAGGCCAGGAAAAAAGGAGTCTTTCAACCACCATTTTAGTTGAACTGGACATTGTACTATATCTGTCCTGGGCACAAACAGCAGACGCCCCAAACCTGCATAACCCACAGATTACAAAAATGTGGCCGAAAAAGGAGGTCTTTACAACCACCATTTTGAGTGTTAACTGGACATATATTTCCTGTCGCTGGACCACAGCATGAACCCCAAACCTTCATGACCCACAGATGTTAAAAGTGCTGGAAAAGGAGTCTTGTCAAACCAACCATTTTAGTTGAACTGGTACATTGAACATTACCTGTTCTGTACCACAGTATGGGACGCAGTAAACCTGTCTAACATACTATAAAAAAAGTGCGCCTGAAAAAGGAGTTCTTAGAACGCGAACCATTTTATGTTTCAACTGACATAGCTATTCCTGTCCTGGGCCCCGTGTGCCCCAAACCTTCATGACCCATATATTAAAAAATGCCGAAAATGGAGTCTTTCTAACCACCATTTTTAGTTGAACTTGACTTATACTGTCCCCCTGACCTGGAACCACAGCATGAGCCCCAATACCGCATGGACCTCCCAAAACATTGCATGAGCCCCCAGAGTTAAAAAGTTGCAGGAAATAAAGGAGTCTTTCAACCGTCCATTTTAGTTGACACTGGACATTGACTATACCATGTTCTGGTACCACAGTATGACCATTAAACCTCTCTGCTCTCTGACACTACAGATTAAAAAGTGCCTGAAAAAGAGCTTTGAACCACATTTAGTATTTTCACTGGACCTTGACTTATCCCTGTCCGTGGGCCGACAGTGAGCCCCAAACCTGCATGACCTCCAGATTTAAATAGTGCGCCGGAAAGTAGGTGTTCCTATTCAAACCACCATTTTAGAGATGAACTGGACAAAGACTCATCCCCTGTACCCTGGGCCACAGCATGAGCCACAAACCCTGCATGACCACCAGAGGGGGGGGGTGGGGGAGGGGGGGGGGGGGGAGGGCGGGGGAAAAGTGCCAAAAGGTGTGTTTCAACCACCATTATTAGTTGAGAAGCTTGGCACATTGACGATACCTTCCTGGGTAAACCTACATGCTGTTAGTCTTCCTTTACCTCCATTGTACAAATCAGAAGGAATTATTTATTCACAGCTATTTTGTGCATTCCAGTTTTTAAGTAGTTTAATTCAAGAAACACATTTTTAAAATAGCAATGGAATCTAAGATGTGGCTGAATTTCTCAAAAAAACACGCGTTAAAAAACAGCAATTTCCCCAGGCTGCAACAGAGCCAGCATGGTGCTGTAGAACTTTGTGCCATGCTTAAATATCAGAGAAGATTGGCTTGGTCCTTTCATACAATGTTGTTTGTATTTTAGTATACACGCACAAGACTGCCGCCGCTCCTTAGAGATCGCTTCACTCTAAAAATTTCCCTGGGCACTTAAGAGGGCAAAACAACCAAAAAACGAAGGGGGAAATGTAGCCATGATAAATCATGGCAGCGACCGCTGGAAAAAACAAGCTGAGTGGCTCAGTTGGCAAATCAAAGTGACAGAGGTGTGGAGGTGACGAGCGGCAGCCACAGCAAGCATGAGACAGAGAGTGCACAATGCATTCTTGGAGAGATGCAAAAACTGCGTAGTGCCAAAGAGTTGGCACAATGACAGAGTGTGGAGTTGACGCAGCATCAACAGCACAGCAGCAAGAGGCGAGACAGTGGCACAATAGACATGTCTAGAGGCGTCAAAACCGGAGTAGGCCACAGAGTGGCACAATGACACAGTGTGTATGGTCACTGCATCAGCCACAGCAGCAGCATGAGGGTCCCAGACAGTGGTGCACAATGACACAGTGTAAGGACACGGCGGCAGAAGCAGCTATGAGATCAGACAGTGGCACAATGACATTCTGGAGGTGGCAAAAAACAGTAGATAGGCCACAGAGTGGCACAATGACAGAGAGTGGAGGTGACGGTGGCAGCAGTATAGAGGTCAGACAGTGGCAAAATTACATTCTGGTGGTGGCAAAAACTGGAGTAGGCGACAGAGTGGCACAATGACAGAGAGTGGAGGTGACGGCGGCAGCAGCATGATGTCAGAGAGTGGCACAATTACATTCTGGAGGTGGCAAAAACAGTAGTAGGCCACAGAGTGGCACAATGACAGAGAGAGTGGAGGTGACGGCGGCAGCCGCATGAGGTCAGCTAGGGGCACAATGAAATTCTGGAGGTGGCAAAACAGTAGTAGACCACTGAGTGGCACAATGACAGAGAGTGGAGGTCACAGCAGCAGCAGCAGCATGAGGTCAGAGAGTGGCACAATGAAAACAGTGTGGCGGGCACGGCAGCAGCAGCATGAGGTAAGGCAGCGGCACAATGACATTCTGGAGGTGGCAAAAACAGGAGCAGGCCACAGAGTGGCACAATGACACAGTGTGGAGGTCACGGCAGCAGCTGCATGAGGTCAGACAGTGGCATAATGACATTCTGGAGGTGGCTAAAACAGTAGTAGGCCACAGAGTGGCACAATGACAGAGAGGTGGAGGTGACGGCGGCAGCAGCATGAGGTCAGAGAGTGGCACCAATGACATTCTGGAGGTGGCAAAAAACAGTAGTAGGCCACAGAGTGACACAATGACAGTTAGGAGGTGATGGCAGCAGCAGCATGAGGTCAGACAGTGGAACAATGGACATTCTGGAGGTAGCAAAACAGTACTAGGCCACAGAGTGGCACAATGACAGTGAGTGGAGGGGGACGGTGGCAGCAGCATGAGGTCAGAGAGTGGCCCAATGACATTCTGGAGGTGGCAAAAACTGGAGAAGGCCACAGAGGGACACAATTGACAAGAGTTGGAGGTGACGCAGCAGCAGCATGAGGTCAGAGAGTGGCACAATGACATTCTGGAGGTGGCAAAAATAGTAGTAGGCCACAGAGTGGCACAATGACAGAGAGTGGAGGTGACGGCGGCAGCAGCATGAGGTCAGACAGTGGCACAATGACATTCTGGAGGTGGCAAAACAGTAGTAGGCCACAGAGTGGCACAATGACAGAGAGTGGAGGTGATGGCGGCAGCAGCATGAGGTCAGAGAGTGGCACAATGATATTCTGGAGGTGGCAAAAACAGGAGTAGGCCACAGAGTGTTACATTGACAGAGAGTGGAGGTGACGGCAGCAGTAGCATGAGGTCAGACAGTGGCACAATGACATTCTGGAGGTGGCAAAACAGTAGTAGGCCACAGAGTGGCACAATGACAGAGAGTGGAGGTGACGGTAGCAGCAGCATGAGGTCAGACAGTGGCACAATGACATTCTGGAGGTGGCAAAAACTGGAGTAGGCCACAGAGTGGCACAATGACAGAGAGTGGAGGTGACGGCGGCAGGAGCAACAGCATGAGGTCAGAGAGTGTAACAATGACACAGAGTGGATGTCACGGCACCAGCAACAGCAGCAGCAGCATGAGGTCAGAGAGTGGCACAATGACACAGTGTGGATTTCCGACGCACCAGCACAGC
>JAODAL010038011.1:0-39710 GCA_025379985.1 Phyllomedusa bahiana | reverse complement strand
ACATCGTCTGTTTGGGGGGCCCCATACACAGTAGGGTTAGCAGAGGTGCAGTGACATCCGTCTGCTCTGGGGCCCCATATACAGTAGGCAATAAACTAGGCAGGCAGTGAGGGGCAGTTATATAGAGAAGAGATCTTGGTTCAGGCAGCGCAAGGTTTATAGTATTCTCTCAGGACAGGAGAGAGGTTTGTACCTCTGAGTTGTTTACCTCACAGGGGGTTGTGTTCACCGATACACTGTAACAGCCCCTCAGCTGTGGGTGGTACATTAAGGAAAGCTCAGCTCTGGTATTTGATTCTACAGGGCTGATTCCTTCTTGTTTTTCCAGTCAGTCCTATGTAATAATGTCTGGAGGGATACGCTTGTGCCGTCACTGCCTCTCGGTCTCAGCGCCGAGCCCTGCTGGACCCTGTGATTTGAGGGCACTTATGCCAGCTCCACCACCCGCTGCCTCCGCCATATGTTCACAGGACCAGACTATTACACAGTGAGAAGTCACTAATGATCCTGCCTGAGCCATTATGTAAAAGGCAGCTCCACCAGACGCCCCCTCCCCCATCATTTCCTGCCCCTGTCCCTGGTTAGCTGGAGGAGAGGGGGGGGGGGGTCGGATCTCTCTTCTATCAGGCTGGTTCCAGTTTAAGAGAAAACCAGTACAGATGAATGTGATCCAGACAAACCAGTTAACTTGGACACTTGGACAGCAGTCTTGGTGGTTGCAGTTCTCCACAGAGGCGTGGAAGCTTAATGGTGACGTCCGCACAAGGTGACACAATGTTACCTATAACAGTATATAAGGAGCCACCACCTGGGCTGTTACTTCTCACAGGACCACACCCGTTTGACACTTCTCACCTCCTGCCTGGTGACTACTTCCTATAGTCTAAATTTCCATTGGCCCACTCACAGTTCTCCCCCAGCAGCCAGGGAATAGTTGAGCAGATCTGAAGCCTTGGAGAACCAGCCTCCCAAACCATCCCACAGGATTGTATGGTAACCCATTCCCATTGAAGCGCCCACCAGCACCAAGTACCAAGGACCTAGCTCTTAAAACAGACCCAACTACAGCACCTCCCAGGTTTGAGCGATCTACCACCATTCACCCTTACATGTTACCCATACATGACATACTAGACAATCCTCTGTGAGCTATACACATCAGCAGCACTCCTCTCTTATGACAATTTGTTACAATGTATCAGTCTGGACAATCCTCTGTGAGCTATACACATCAGCAGCACTCCTCTCTTATGACAGTCTATTACAATGTATCAGTCTGGACAATCCTCTGTGAGCATACACATCAGCAGCACTCCTCTCTCCTACAGTCTATTACAATGTATCAGTCTGGACAATCCTCTGTGAGCTATACACATCAGCAGCACTCCTCTCTCCTGACAGTCTATTACAATGTATCAGTTTGGACAATCCTCTGTGAGCTACACACATCAGCAGCACTCCTCTCTCCTTACAGTCTATTACAATGTATCAGTCTGGACAATCCTCTGTGAGCTATACACATCAGCAGCACTCCTCTCTCCTGACAGTCATTACAATGTTATCAGTCTGGACAATCCTCTGGAGCTATAAAACATCAGCAGCACTCCTCTCTCCTGACAGTCTATTACAATGTATCAGTGTGGACAATCCTCAGTGAGCTATACACATCAGCAGCACTCCTCTCTCCTGACAGTCTATTACAATGTATCAGTCTGGACAATCCTCTGTGAGCTATCACTCAGCAGCACTACTCTCTCCTGACAATCTATTACAATGTATCAGTCTGGACAATCCTCTGTGAGCTATGCACATCAGCAGCACTCCTCTCTCCTGACAGTCTATTACAATGTATCAGTCTGGACAATCCTCTGTGAGCTATACACATCAGCTGCACTCCTCTCTGATGACAGTTTATTACAATGTATCAGTCTGGACAATCCTCTGTGAGCTATACACATCAGCAGCACTCCTCTCTCCTGACAGTCTATTACAATGTATCAGTGAGGACAATCCTCTGTGAGCTATGCACATCAGCAGCACTCCTCTCTCCTGACAATCTATTACAATGTATCAGTCTGGACAATCCTCTGTGAGCTATGCACATCAGCAGCACTCCTCTCTCCTGACAATCTATTACAATGTATCAGTCTGGACAATCCTCTGTGAGCTATACACATCAGCAGCACTCCTCTCTTATGACAATTTGTTACAATGTATCAGTCTGGACAATCCTCTGTGAGCTATACACATCAGCAGCACTCCTCTCTTATGACAGTCTATTACAATGTATCAGTCTGGACAATCCTCTGTGAGCTATACACATCAGCAGCACTCCTCTCTCCTGACAGTCTATTACAATGTAGCAGTCTGGACAATCCTCTGTGAGCTATACACATCAGCAGCACTCCTCTCTCCTGACACTCTATTACAATTTATCAGTCTGGACAATCCTCTGTGAGCTATACACATCAGCAGCACTCCTCTCTCCTGACAGTCTATTACAATGTATCAGTCTGCACAAGCCTCTGTGAGCTATACACATCAGCAGCACTCCTCTCTCCTGACAATCTATTACAATGTATCAGTCTGGAGTTCAGGCTGCTTAGCTGTATAGATTAGATACATCTGTAACAAACCCTCAGCTGTGGGTAAGTTCACATGGCTGAATTTTTAGCATCCAAATCAGCGTGAAAACCACATCTGAGAAGCTCCTCAATGCGGCGAGTTTTCAGCTGACATTTTGACAAAGATTTGATCAGGTTTTGATGAGGTTTTTCACTGCTGTTTTCTTCCTGAAATTCCCATATACAGAAATCGGGCAACAACTGCACCAAAAATGCAACAACTTGTTGAAACTGCTTCAAGAGTTGACCGAACACTTCTCTATCAGCAACCAAAACTGCTTCCAAAGTAGAGCGGAAAACATGAGGAACTATAACTACAACGCATAGGACAGTATTTGGGCTGTGGACATGATGTTACTGCTCCCCCCTGTATTTGGGCTGTGGACATGATGTCACTGCTCCCCATTCACAGTATTTGGGCTGTGGACATGATGTTACTGCTCCCCCCCTGTATTTGGGCTGTGGACATGAGGTCACTGCTCCCCCTCCCCAGTATTGCTCTTCTCCCCGGCCTGCCCTGTTTACCACTGGTGGGTAGCCAGGAGTTCCCTATTTCTCTGCTGTATACAACTTCAGTCTAAAACACAACTCTGAACTGAACTCCGCAGTGCTCACAGGTTCTACTATTTAACTGTGTAAAAACTCTGGCTCCTCAGCCGGGGGCCTGTTCATTTGTAGGTGGAGGATTTGCTGTGGGGTGTGGATCTGTTGTCTTCTTCCTGCAGCTCATCCAGGTGACCCCACACGTGGCCGTCAGTATAATCTCCTCTGGTGGGCTTTTAGTATAACTTCTAGGGGCCCATGGAACTTCAGTGCAATGCTCGGGGTCACTGTCATGGGGGCAATGTCAGTAAATCAGTATGTAGACCGCACATTGGGCCCTCAACTTGGAGGACCAGTATCCCGGAAGCCTGAGCTGTGTCTGCATCTCCACCAAAAATGGTCAGGACTATCATCTCAAAACCTGGGAGTAGAGACAAGACGGCTCCATCTAAACTTCCAGGTTAGTGACCACAGTCATTTGGGGCCTCCAGGTTTCTTATGTTCCTCTTGACCCTTCTGTCCCATCCTTCAGGATCCGTTATCGGAGGACACACCAAATATCCCCTGTGATACAAGCCGGGCACTGACTACTTTACATTGTATCAAAGGGTCAGATCCTCAGTGATGTCCCAGGAGAAGATATGATACAATGTTTACAGAAATGTGAGGGGTGTCCTGACTTCTGTATAGAATGTGAGGGGTGTCCTGACTTCTCTGTATAATGTGAGGGGTGTCCTGACTTCTCTGTATAATGTGAGGGGTGTCCTGACTTCTGCATGTAATGGGAGGGGTGCTCCATGCTGAGGACAGGTGGACCAGGTCTTGGGTGGGATCAATGAGCCGCTCATGGTCTCCTCTCATGGACTGACTTGCCCGGGGACTGTCTTCAAGGACCGTGGACCCGGATCTGACTGTATCAGGAGGAGACCCCTCCAGTGCCCCTCCCAGCGGACAGGGGGGGCGCTGAGTCCTGAACATGGAGTCTGTATCCAGTTATTCAAATAATGGGAATTGTGAGCGCTCCGCTCCCATCACCATGACCACCGGGACAGAAAGATCCCAGGAAGGGGAGCGCTCCCGATTCCGTCACTTAACATCTCCATGGCCGCAGCCCGTGGGGTGAGCCGTCCGTCAGATGGGGGCGACCTGTCCGGGGGTCACTGCGGGGACCTCAGTCTGATGTTTTGCATTGATCCCCAAGTCCTCAATCACCCCCCGCTCTGAATGTTCTCCCCAGAAGGGGCTTCTCGCTGTACCCTGTTTAGTAACTCTTACTCGTCACTTTTATTGCAGAGGGATAAGGTCCTGTTCCTTCCCGCCGACCCCTCTCCTCTAAAAGAGACCATGCTGGTCACACAGGTCTGAAGGCATCTGATGCGTACGGAGCCTACATCAGCTCCTCAGCATCAGTGTCACCTACATCAGCTCCTCAGCCCTGGCCTCACCTACATCAGCTCCTCAGCATCAGTGTCACCTACATCAGCTCCTCAGCCCTGGCCTCACCTACATCAGCTCCTCAGCATCAGTGTCACCTACATCAGCTCCTCAGCATCAGTGTCACCTACATCAGCTCCTCAGCATCAGTGTCACCTACATCAGCTCCTCAGCATCAGTGTCACCTACATCAGCTACTCAGCCCTGGCCTCACCTACATCAGCTCCTCAGCATCATTGTCACCTACATCAGCTCCTCAGCATCGGTGTCACCTACATCAGCTCCTCAGCATCAGTGTCACCTACATCAGCTCCTCAGCACTGGTGTCACCTACATCAGCTCCTCAGCATCAGTGTCACCTACATCAGCTCCTCAGCATCAGTGTCACCTACATCAGCTCCTCAGCATTGGTGTCACCTACATCAGCTCCTCAGCATCAGTGTCACCTACATCAGCTCCTCAGCATCTGTGTCACCTACATCAGCTCCTCAGCACTAGTGTCACCTACATCAGCTCCTCAGCATCAGTGTCACCTACATCAGCTCCTCAGCACTGGTGTCACCTACATCAGCTCCTCAGCATCGGTGTCACCTACATCAGCTCCTCAGCACTAGTGTCACCTACATCAGCTCCTCAGCATCAGTGTCACCTACATCAGCTCCTCAGCCCTGGCCTCACCTACATCAGCTCCTCAGCACTAGTGTCACCTACATCAGCTCCTCAGCATCAGTGTCACCTACATCAGGACCTCAACATTGGTGTCACCTACATCAGCTCTCAATCGTGTCACCTACTGCTCCTCACATCGTGTCACCTACATCAGCTCCTCAGCATCATCGTCACCTACAACAGCTACTCAGCACTAGTGTCACCTACACACTCCTCGCATAGTGTCACCTACCACTCCTCAGCATCATTGTCACCTACATCAGCTCCTCAGCACTGGCTCCATCTACATCAGCTCCTCAGCATGGTGTCACCTACATCAGCTCCTCAGCAGTGGTGTCACCTACATCAACTCCTCAGCTTTGGGTGTAAACCTACATCAGCTCCTCAGCACCGGTGTCACCTAAATCAGCTCCTCAGCACTGGCCTTACCTACATCAGCTCCTCAGCATCGGTTTCACCTACATATGCTCCTCAGCACTGGCCTCATCTCCATCAGCTCCTCAGCATTGCTGTCACCTACATCAGCTCCTCGGCATCAGTGTCACCTACATCAGCTCCTCAGCATCGGTGTCACCTAGATCAGCCCCTCAGCACTGGTGTCACCTACATCAGCTCCTCAGCATTGGTGTCACCTACATCAACTCCTCAGCACTGGTGTCACCTACATCAGCCCTTCAGTGTCGGTGTCACCTACATCAGCTCCTCAGCACCGGTGTCACCTACATCAGCTCCTCAGCATCGGTGTCACCTACATCAGCTCCTCGCATCGGTGTCATTACATCAGCCCCTCAGCACGGTGTCACCTACATCAGCCTCCTCAGCATCATGTCACCTACATCACTCCTCAGAAATCAGTGTCATTACATTCAGCTCCTCTAGCACCAGTGCACCTACATCAGCCCCTCAGCATCGGTGTCACCTACATCAGCTCCTCAGCATCAGTGTCACCTACATCAGCTCCTCAGCATTGGTGTCACCTACATCAGCTCCTCAGCATCGGTGTCACCTACATCAGCTCCTCAGCACTGGCCCCATCTCCATCAGCTCCTCAGCACTGGCCCCGTCTCCATCAGCTCCTCAGCACTGGCCCCATCTCCATCAGCTCCTCAGCATCAGTGTCACCTACATCAGCTCCTCAGCACACGTGTCACCTACATCAGCTCCTCAGCATTGGTGTCACCTACATCAGCTCCTCAGCACCGGTGTCACCTAAATCAGCTCCTCAGCAATGGCCTTACCTACATCAGCTCCTCAGCATCGGTGTCACCTACATATGCTCCTCAGCACTGGCCTCACCTACATCAGCTCCTCAGCATTGCTGTCAACTACATCAGCTCCTCGGCATCAGTGTCACCTACATCAGCTCCTCAGCATCGGTGTCACCTAGATCAGCCCCTCAGCACTGGTGTCACCTACATCAGCTCCTCAGGATTGGTGTCACCTACATCAACTCCTCAGCACTGGTGTCACCTACATCAGCCCTTCAGTGTCGGTGTCACCTACATCAGCCCCCTCACACCGTGCCCACCTACTTTCAGCTCCTCAGCTTCGGTGTCACCTACATCAGCTCCTCAGCATCTGTGTCAGGTACAATCAGCCCTCCAGCACTGGTGTTCCCCTTTACATTAAACCCTCCTCAGCATCGTGTCACCTACATCAGCTCCTCAGCATCAGTGTCAGTTACATCAGCTCCTCAGCATCAGTGTCACCTACATCAGCTCCTCAGCATCAGTGTCACCTACATCAGCTCCTCAGCATCAGTGTCAGTTACATCAGCTCCTCAGCATTGGTGTCACCTACATCAGCTCCTCAGCACAGGTGTCACCTACATCAGCTCCTCGCACTGGCTAAACCTACATTCAGCTCCTCACACTCGGCCTCACCTACATCAGCTCCTCAGCATCGGTGTCTACTACATCAGCTCTCAGCATTGGTGTCACCTACATCAGCCCCTTCAGCACGGGCCCACCTACAACAGCTCCTCAGCATAGTGTCACCTACATCAGCCCCTTTAAAGCCATCAGTGTCACCTACATCAGCTCCTCAGCATCAGTGTCAGTTACATCAGCTCCTCAGCATCAGTGTCACCTACATCAGCTCCTCAGCATCGGTGTCACCTACATCAGCTCCTCAGCATCGGTGTCACCTACATCAGCTCCTCAGCATCAGTGTCACCTACATCAGCTCCTCAGCATTAGTGTAACCTACATCAGCTCCTCAGCATCGGTGTCACCTACATCAGCCCCTCAGCATCGGTGTCACCTACATCAGCCCCTCAGCACTGGCCTCACCTACATCAGCTCCTCAGCACTGGCCTCACCTACATCAGCTCCTCAGCATCGGTGTCATCTACATCAGCTCCTCAGCATTGGTGTCACCTACATAAGCTCCTCAGCATCGGTTTCACCTACATCAGCTCCTCAGCACTTGCCTCACCTACATCAGCTCCTCAGCACTTGCCTCACCTACATCAGCTCCTCAGCATCGGTTTCACCTACATCAGCTCCTCAGCATCGGTTTCACCTACATCAGCTCCTCAGCATCGGTGTCACCAGTCTCTATCATTTCTTTCTTTGCTGTTTATATCACATATTTTAGCTGCATTTTTCTTAATTTTAAGCTTAATTTTTCACGGAGATAAAATCTGCAATGAAATTAAATTTTTTAAAAATTATAAAAACAGTAAAAAATTCAGAAAACTAAAATTTGAGAGCAACTGCTCAATGATGAGTGTAATTGTGGTTAATGAGGAGGTGACATAGTCGTCGTCAGGAGCAGATCTATCACCGGAGGGAAGATTGATCCCTGTGAGGAGCGCGGGCACATGACTGATCCCCCAAGTTAACCATTAACCCCTCATGTGAATGGGCCCAGCCCAGCGGAGGGGGGATGGATTGGGAGGGAGATTAAAGATTAACCCGATCACTTGGGAGGTGACAGCGGCTGCAGAGCCAGGAGGGGCTTTATACAGGGAGCAAAGAAGATGGATGGAGGCTGATTACAGGATCCAATCCAACCCGGAGGGTGTTTGGGACTAGGGGCACGGCCCAAGAACGGCTCACGACAGGGGACGCTCAGTCATAACCAGTCATTAGGGAGAAGCATCAATGTGAGGAGAGCAGCCCGGAAACCGAAAGGCAGGAACAAAGATGACAGGGCATCATAATACACAAGTGATGTGATAGATAGTATAAGATAGATAGATAGAAGATGATGATAGATAGATAGTAATAGATAGATAGATAGAAGAGAGATAGATAATGAGATAGAAGAGATATGGGATAGATAGATATGATATAGATGATAGATGATATAGATAGATAGATAGATAGATAGATAGATAGATAGATATAGATAGATAGTGAGATAGAATAGATAGAGGATAGATAGATAGATATGTAGAGAATAGATAGATATGTGGATAGATAATAGATAGATAGACATAGATAGATAGATAGAATAGATAGATAGATAGATGTATGATAGATAGATAGATAGATTAGATAGATGATATGAGATAGATAGATAGAGATATAGATATATATGGGATACATAGATAGAAAGATAGATAGATAGGACAATAGATAGATAGATAGATAGATAGATAGAGATAGGATAGATATAGATAGATAGGAGAGATATGAGATAGATAGATAGAATAGATAGATAGGAGATTAGTATAGATAGATAGGAGATAGATAGATAGATTAGATAGATAGATTAGGAGGATATATAGAGATAGATAGATAGATAGTAGAAGTAGATAGATAGATATATAGATGATAGATAGATATAGATAGATAGATATAGATAGATAGATAATAGATAGATAGATATGAGATAGATAGATATGGGAATAGATAGATAGATAGATAGATAGATAGATAGATAGATAGATAGATAGATGATAGATAGATAGGAGATAGATAGAGAGGAGATAGATAGATGATGATGTGGGATGGGATAGAATGATAGATAGGAGATATGAATAGATCGATAGATAGATATGGAGATAGATAGATAGATAGATAGATATGATAGATAGTAGAGTAGATATGATAGATAGATAGATGTGGGATGGATAGATAGATAGATAGATAGATATGAGATAGATAGATAGATAGATAGATAGATGTGGTGGATGGATAGATAGTGAGATAGATATGAGATATATGATAGATAGATAGATAGATAGATATGAGATATAGATAGATAGTAGATAGATAGATATGATAGATAGATGATATGATAGAGATAGAATAGATAGGAAGATAGATTAGATAGAATAGATAAATATGGGATAGATAGATAGATAGATATAATAATGAGATAGTAAGATAGATAGATAGAATAGATAGATAGATTAGATAGATAGATGTGGGATGGATGGATATGGATAAGATATGAGATATGATAGATAGATAGATATGAAAGATAGATAGATAGATATGTATAGAGATGATAGATAGAAATAGATATGAGATAGATAGATATGAGATAGATAGATAGATAGATATGGTGATAGATACAGTAGATAGATAGATAGATAGATATATAGATAGATATGAGATAGATTAGATAAGATGATAGATAGATAGATAGATAATGATATATGAGATAGATAGATAGATAGTATAGATATGAGATAGATAGATAGATAGATAGATTGATGGTAGATAGAGATAGATAGATAGATAGATAGATAGATAGATAGATAGATATGAATAGATAGATATGAGATAGATAGATAGATAGATAGATAGATAGATAGATAGATAGATATAGATAGATAATGATGTGGGATGTAGATATGAGATAGATAGATAGAGAATAGATAGATAGATAGTGAGATAGATAGATAGATAGATATAGATAGATATATCAAATATAGATAGATAGATAGATATATATATGAGATAGATAGATAGATAATAGATAGATAGATAGATAGATAGATAGATAGATATGAGATAGATAGATAGATAGATAGATATATGTGGGATGGATGGATAGATAGATATGAGATAGATAGATAGATAGATAGATATGAGATAGATAGATTGGATAAGATCAGTAGATAGATAATATATAGATAGAGATAGATAACTAATGTAAATAGATAACTAGATTGAATGGACGCAATATCTGAATATTTTAGGTCAGATAGATTAATAGATAATAGAATCAATAATAGACTCACCGACCTCAGATTATGCGAAAACCAGATGGATAAATCTCATAATCAGCATAATATGCTAGTATGAGCTCTATAACTCGGCAGCTCCGCAGTCCTGACTCCCACATGGAAGGAAACCTCGTGGTGATAGAATATAGTGCTAATAGAAAACTCAGAGGTCCAGTGAGTCATGTACTATTGGGCTGGATCAGTGTTAGGTTAATTTATTTAAAATTAATAAAACACATACAAAGTATAAAATCTATAACCCTACGCCGGCACTTCATCAGGGGCATGTTCACACATTCAGAGATGGGACATTTATAGTGTCAGACAGTAATAGAATACACATAGATCCCGTCTAATCCCGCTCCATGTGACTGCGGCTCATCCGGAGCCACGAGATGATACCTATCAATAAAATGCACATCGAGGCGTCTCTCTGGCAGACTGGGACCGCGATTTATGTGCAATCAGTGTCAATCTGTAGGGAGATCAATGTGTGATTAAATCTTTGCTTGTTTAAAACATATGACAAAACCTTGTAGGTTCAATAAGTATATCATAATAGGCTCTACTGTATGTACATTTTTGAGTAATAGCAATCTTTTCTACTTATAATTAGTTGACAAATACATACTAAAAAACATTTTATAAATAGAAATATTTAATCTGTGATAATGATGTGTATTCATTGCAAGCCTTCCCGTGTGTGTGTGCAACAATATCTGCAACAACTGATAAAACTTTGGGATTTATAATGTAGAAAATCCAAACTTAAAAATGGATATAAATCATCGATAAGCAGTGATATTAACTGAGTGGCTACGTAACAAATACAAAACGAGGAGTGAATACCCAACCTGTCGAACTGAATACATTTGTATCTGCTTAAATCCCATTGTATAATATAGACATGGACTAGATGTAAAAAAACATAATATTTACATATAATATGTGAAAATTGCAAAGATAGAATGCATATGGCATGTATAACTTTGTCAGTCAGGTTGGTGAGGATAGGATATCGATCCCCCCACAATACCATTATATAAACCTAATCTAATAAACAAATCGCCCTATGTGAACATGACCTTGCGTGCATGCGTCTGAGAAAACAGATCGCATTGTATAAAGATGATCTTACATGTGTTAGAGAAAAGATTGCACTGTGTGATATGGTGTAATGAAGGTAAACTCCATGCTATATAAGAGTGCTATATAGTTTAAAAAAAAAAAAAAAAGAGAGACTAACCCGTTCTATATGGTGTACTCCCATCTCCATAGTATGAGTAGTAATTTACCTTGAAGTATATCTAAGTTTGAAAGTGAGTGAAGTGTATGAAAGAAACCTGATCTATCATCCTCACATAAACCGCAGTGTGTGTACAGGAGTCTAAATATGAAAGAGAAGGGGACCACTAAATTTAATGGGTAATATACACCAGTGTTAAAGATGTCGCAGGAACCTGCATCCGGAGCAAACTCCAATCTATACCGTTAATATAGAGGAAACTTACTGAGAGTGCTGGTTCTGATCGTATGCTCCCTCTGGCTTACAAACAATCCACTGAGAACTTGGTTGCAGTTTTTGTCACATAGCCACCCAGTCAACATCACTGCTTATCTATGATTTATATCCATTTGTTTGGATTTTCTACATTATAAATCCCAAAGTTTTATCAGTTGCTGTATATATATTCCAACAATTTAATCTATTATATACATAATAATACTATTTTTTGTATCAAGCAGTAATTATGTGAGTTACCAAAGAAGATAGCAGTGCATTTTCTCTGGGACGCTAGAGTTGGTGTGTCAGGAATGCATGATTGACACAGGTATCGTGCATTCAACGTTAACTCTCACCAGCTAGCAAGTTACATAACTGACTGACACACACTCCGTCCATTCACAGCCGCTGGGAGTGCACACAGGAATCTAGACTGTGTAACGCCGGCTGTAATTAGCTCACAAACCGGGTGAGTCTTCCCTGGACCCGTCCGTTTCCTATTTAAATCTCTGTTACGCTGTTTTGCATTTGTACCTCTGATGAAGCGTGGGTGTTCCATGTGAAACGCGGCAGGCCTTTTTATTGTAACCTTTAAGTGTGAGATCTAAGGTCTCCATTTTTAAATAAATTACTTACTTTATACCATTTTTCCACACCTGGCACCATTTGTGTACGAGCGCCACAGTTTTTATTTATTACCACGTGGAATTTTTTCTTACTGTGGGAACAGAAGACGCCGGGCAGCCGTACCAGTTCAGCTCCATGAGGAGCATTTAAGCCTGAACGAGAGTTGTGCCTCGATTCTGAACGCACAACTTCGAAAGGTGAATGGACAGCTCCTTTATACACTGGGCTACGGCCCCTCTAGCTTCTTTCCTTTGCCTGCACGCGGTGACTATTTGAAAAAGGTCTCTAGACCGAAACGTTATAATATTGAGTCACCTGTACTTATCACATATTTGGAGCCTGCGGTTTAAAATAAATATTTTCTCTTTTGCATCAATTTATGCGTGCGATCAATTGACTTTCTGGTATGCATGTGGTGAAATTCCACCCATAGACCAGCACCATATATTCAAGTAAGAAAGCTGGGAGTGCCCTCCCTTCTCTTTTTGCATCAACTTCGAAAGGTGAGCAGACCCAGATATTATACTAATATCACTATTTACGACTCCATTTGCCTTCTTTTCTCTTTTATTTTAATAAAAATAGATATGATAGATAAGGCCTGCAGTGTATAGTATAGCGGAGGCCTGCAGTGTATAGTATAGCGGAGGCCTGCAGTGTAGAGTATAGCGGTAGTGGCCCCGCAGTGGAGAGTATAGCGGTGGTGATGTCCTTTATATCTGTGTCTGGGCCTCTATCACCTGTCAGATCTCTATGGACCATGCCATGTACAGGTCAGTGGGGTCCATCAGGCGTTGTAGATATCTGTCATAGGTCAGATCCATCGTGACTCAGATGTAAACACAGTTGGATCTCTTCTTGTCCTGGACCCTAAAAAGTGTAGACCCCCAACTTCATGGTCAGACAGAACCTCCAGGGCCCCTAGTGCGGCATTATGTATAATCACACCATGCTTCCAATAGTCCGGCATGTTCTGGATTATGGGATATGTGGTTCACAGTCCATCAGGGAGACCTCAGAGGCCCCAAGACCAGTCGCAGTCTGGCCACCTTGCCACCAAGTACAGTGAATTCCTATACTCTGGTCTCCTGCAAGGTAATAATACAGGGTCAGTGTGAAGGACATCTCTCATGGGTGTGACGCCACCAGATCCTAGAGGCTACGTTCCATAGGGTTCATGTATGGCCGCCCAGGACCATAGTCAGACACTCTAGGATCCTCAGTCCAGACCTGGCTGTAAATCACTGGAGGACACGCCAGACTAAACAAAGAGTCTGATGGAGACCATATCATGACCGCGCGGCCCCCACAGACATGTTAAACATTGACCAAGTTACACAGGAGGGAGATGTCTGGTCTGCTGAGACAGGCACAAGTCATCTCCCGCCCTCCGAGCCTTGACTTTCATCACAAGCGGCTCCTGTAACATATTATTATAACTCAACATCTTGAAGGACCCCCCAAAAACAGAGCAGTAGCCCATACCCTGAGCCCGGAGACATCAGCAAGGTGTCAGCACCTCCACTCGGCCTCTTTGGAGAGGAATCTTGAGACTCCTGGAGCTCAATGAAATTTGAAGTACCCATATGACCCATATGATGAGGAGTCTTTGCCCCTCTGAGGCTCAGGTCCAGTTTTGACTATTACCCCCTATACATATGTCCTGTTTCTGGGCCATAACTCTTCTCACTGGGGTCTCTCCTAACTTTCCTGAATGGTAAATCACCTGTTCAGCAATAGAATAGCAAGGGACCTAACTTTAGCATGCAGGAGCCTAGGATGGCTTGGGTACTACCTGTGTAATGGTGGCCATACCATGGATGGTGACAGTGAACTGGAAGTGTGTGAGTCTCCCACATGTCCACCCCCTATAGCAGTGGTCATGGCTTCCCTTCACCATTGCGGTCTATGGGGAGGGCCTGGTCCTACCATGGATGATGACGACAGTGAACTGGAAGTGTGTGAGTCTCCCACATGTCCACCCCCTATAGGAGTGGTCATGGCTTCCCTATGCAAGAGTCTGGGATAGTTTGGTTACCTCCAGTGTAGGGGCGGCCATTTTGGTTTTCATCTAATCTTTCATTCACCATTGCAGTCTATGGGGAAGGCGTGGTCCTACCATGGATGATGACGACAGTGAACAAGAAGTGTGTGAGTCTCCCACATGTCCACGACCTATAGCAGGTGGACATGGCTTCAACATACAGGAACCTGGTAAAGCTTGGTTACCTCCAGTGTAATGGCGGCCATATTGGTCTAGTTATTCTTTCACCATTACTGTCTATGGAGAAGGCTTAGTCCTATCATGGATGGTGACAGTGAACTAGAAGTGTGTGAGGGTCTCCCGCATGTCCACCCACTATGGCAGAAGACATGGATTCACCATACAGCAACCTGGTAAAGCTTGGTTATGCTAAGTGTAATGGCGGCCATATTGGTCTACTCATTGTTTCATCATTACTGTCTATGGAGAAAGCTTAGTCCTACCATGGGTGGTGACAGTGAACTAGAATGTAGGGTCCCCCGCAGTCCCCCCACTATGGCAAAGACAGGGTTTCACCATACAGCAACCTGGTAAAGCTTGGTTACCTCCAGTGTAATGGCGCCATTTTGGGTCTAGTTATTTTTTAAACCTTTCGTCTATGGAAAGGTTTTAGCCTACAGGGATGGTGACAGTAAACAAAGTGTGAGGTCCCCCCGCTTTCCACCCACTATGGCAGCAGACATGGCTTCTCCATAGAGGAGCCTGGAAAAGCTTGGTTACCCCAAGTGTAATGGCGGCCATATTGGTCTACTTATTGTTTCATCATTACTGTCTATGGAGAAGGCTTAGTCCTACCATGAGTGGTGACAGTGAACTAGAAGTGTGATGGTCTCATGCATGTCCACCTAACTATAGCAGTGGATATGGCTTTACTAAGTTTGGTTACCCCCAGAGTAATGGTGGCCATATTGGTTTTCATCTAATCATTCATTCACCATTGTGGTCTATGGGGAAAGCCTGGTCCTACCATGGTTGGTATCATTGAACTAGAAGTGTGAAGGTCTTCCGTATGTCTACTCGCTATGGCAGCAGACATGGTTTCACGCTGCTGGAGCCTGGAAAAGTTTGGTTACCCCCAGAGTAATGGCGGCCATATTGGTTTACTCATTCATTCACCATTACTGTCTATAGAGAAGGCCTGGTCCTAATATGGATGGTGACAGTGAACTAGAAGTGTGAGTGTCTCCCGCATGTCCACCCCCTATGCAGGAGCCTGGGAAAGTTTGGTTACCCCCCAGAGTAATGGCGGCCATATTGGTCTACTCATTCATTCACCATTACTGTCTACAGAGAAGGTCTGGTCCTACCATGGATGGTGACAGTGAACTAGAAGTGTGAGAGTCTATAGCAGGTGGACATGGCTTCCTGTGAGTAGATTTATGACACCCGTCTGGGGCGGCTCTCGTGCCTCCTGTCACCACCTAGTAATAAATTAATAGGGACAAGTGTGGGTCCTATCAATAATTACCCGCAGCATTGTCCCGCCATAGGCCCGGTGCTGCCCATGTAATGGCCGGTCAGTGACTACACACGCGCCACTCCTGATAGCGCAGAAGATCTATCTCCATCCTCCTATAATCTCAATGGCCGAGCTCCATCCAGAAGACTTATTACCGGGGGGAAGATTGATCACCAGACGTTACAGTATGACGGATCCCCCAAAGTTACCCATTAACCCTGCGTCTCAATGGCCGAGTACAGTATGAAGGGGGAGATGGATTAGGATGGGGATTAAAGATTAACCCAGCCCTGGTGGAGGGAGAGGGGGGCTTTGTATGAGGAGAAGATGGGTAAAGCCAAGGGCTGTAAGACTGCGGCAGCTGAAAAAACGAATTTGGGCCAAAAAAGAAAGGTGGAGAGACAATAAAAGAAGTTTCCGCCCGGGGCTTCCACCCCCGAATCCTGAGAGTGTCCTCCATGGCCCCAAAAACAGGTGACACTGCCTACAAAAAACTCCCCCATGCTAGGGCCTAAAACCCCCCAAACTGCCCCCAGTCCTAGGGCCTCCAACCCCCCAATCCGCCCCCCCAGTCCTAGGGCCTCCAACCCCCCAATCCGCTCCCCAGTTCTAGGGCCTCCAACCCCCCCCCTACTTCCACCCAGTCCTAGGGCCTCCAACCCCCATATCTGCCCCCCAGTCTTAGGGTCTCCCCCCATATATTACTAGGGTCCTTCCCATACCAAACCAGAGGTGCATCCTCCATGACAAACAAAATACTGCCCCCAAACCTGGGGGCCTCCAACCCCCCAAAATTTCCCCCCACCCCAGGGTTCCCCCCATAATTATTTGTCCTGCCCTTTAGCCAAACACAGAGGTAATCTGACCTTACTACAAAAAAATCTGTCCCCAATCCGGGGCCCCCCAACCCTCAATCTCCCCCCCCCTCCAGTCCTGGGCCCCCAAACCCCTCAATCCCCCCCCAGTCCTGGGGCCCCCAACCCCCCAAAACGCCCCCCATCCTAGGCCTCCAACCCCCCCCCAACGCCCCCCATCCTAGGCCTCCCCCATATATTATTAGTGTCCCCCCAAACCCCAAAAAAAGGTGACATCTACCAATGACTACAAAAATATCTGCCCCCAATCCTAGGGCCTCCAACCCCCTAAATCTGCCCCCCAAGTCTTAGGGTCTCCCCCCATAATTACTATTTCCCCCCATACCAAAGACAGGTTTTTTACACCGACCTATGACTAAAAAATATCTGCCCCCCAGTCCTAGGGCCTCCAACCCCCCAATCTGTTCCCCAGTCCAGGGGCCGCCCTCCCAATCTGCCTCCAGGCCTAAGGCCGCCCTCCCAATCTGTCCCTCCAGTCCTAAGGCCGCCCTCCCAATCTGTCCCCCAGTCCGGGTCCTCCAACCCCCCAACTTTTTCCCAACCAGGTCCCCAACCCCCCTTTTTCCTTTTTCCCAGTCCTAGGGCCTCCAACCCCCCCCCCCCAATCTGTTCCCCAGTCCCAGGGCCGCCCTCCCAATCTGTCCCCCAGTCCTAGGGCCTCCAACCTCCCAATCTGTCCCCCAGTTCTAGGGCCTCCAACCCCCCAATCTGTCCCCCAGTCCTAGGGCCTCCAACCCCCCAATCTGTCCCCCAGTCCTAGGGCCTCCAACCCCCCAATCTGTCCCCAGTCCTAGGGCCTCCAACCTCCCAATCTGCTCCCCAGTCCTAGGGCCGTCCTCCCAATCTGCCCCCCAGTCCTAGGGCCTCCAACCCTCCAATTTGCCCCCCAGTCCTAGGGTCTCCCCCCATATATTACTAGTGCCCTGCCCATAGCCTAACATAGAGGAAATATAGTACAAAAATATCTGCCCCCCAGTCCTAGGGCCTCCCCCATATATTATTAGTGTCCTGCCCATAGCCAAACACAGAGGTGACATCTGACCTATGACTACAAAAATATCTGCCCCCCCCCCCCCAATCCTAGAGCCTCCGCTCAATCTGCCCCCAGTCCTAGGGCCTTCACCCACCCTCCATATTGTCCTAACCAAACACAAGGATAATGTCCTACAGCATTTACAAAACAAACATCTTAGACTCCCGACTTTTCAAGCACTTTCCAACCATTTCCTATCTTTATACAAACCCCCCATCTATAGCACCCAAATTGTAATAATGGCTCCTTTGTGCCTCTAATAGTAAAAGTGTGCCCAAACATCTATGGGACTCCCATTTGTGCACCACCTTTTAGTCTTGTTTTGTATTCTCATATAGGAGGTAGTTAATTCCCCCAATATAGTATGTAGGGTCACCCCCAAACTAGGTGGGCAGGCAGTCTCAGGTGTTGTGAATTCTGCAGTAATGAGTGGTGGCCGGGAGAAGTCACCATGGAGGTCTGCACAGGATGGAGAAGCAAAGGGAAAGTGAACGACAAGAATTCACCTGTGAGTCACTAAATGTAACTGAACTGTGTACACTGATGTCTACCACTATATGGTCACTGTATGATGGTTATATACATTCTGCAGAGCCTGTGTACACTGATGTCTACCACTATATGGTCACTGTATGAAGGTAATATACAGTCTGCAAGCCTGTGTACACTGGTGTCTACCACTATATGGTCACTATGGAGGTAATATACAGTCTGCAGAGCCTGTGTACACTGGGTACCTACCACTATATGGTCACTGTAGGAGTAAAATTTCAGTCTGCAGGGAGCCTTGTACACTGGTGTCTACCACTATATGGTCACGTATGGAGGTAATTTACAGTCTCATAGCCTGTGTACACTGGTGTCTACCACTATATGGTCACTGTATGGAGGTAATGTACAGTCTGCAGAGCCTTTGTACACTGGTACCTACCACTAAATGGTCACTGTAAGGGGGTAATATACAGTCTGCAGAGCCTGTGTACACTGGGTCACTGTATGGAGGTAATATACAGTCTGCAGAGCCTGTGTACACTGGTACCTACCACTATATGGTCACTGTATGGAGGTAATATACAGTCTGCAGAGCCTGTGTATACTGGTGTCTACCACTATATGGTCACTGTATGGAGGTAATATACAGGCTGCAGAGCCTGTTACACTGGTGTCTACCACTATATGGTCACTGTATGGGGTAATATACAGTCTGCAGAGCCTGTGTACACTGGTGTCTACCACTATATGGTCACTGTATGGGGTAATATACAGTCTGCTGAGCCTGTGTACACGGGTGTCTACCACTATATTGTCACTGTATGGGGGTAATATACAGTCTGCAGAGCCTGTGTATACTCGTGTCTACTACTATATGGTCACTGTATGGAGGTAATATACAGTATACAGAGCCTGTGTACACTGGTACCTACCACTATGTCACAGTATGGAGGTAATATACAGTATACAGAGCCTGTGTACACTGGTGTCTACCACTCTATGGTCACTGTATGGAGGTAATATACAGTCTACAGAACCTGTGTACACTGGTGTCTGCCACTATATGGAGGTAATATACAGTCTGCAGAGCATGGATCTACCACTATATATGGTCACTGTATGGAGGTAATATACAGTCTGCAGAGCCTGTGTACACTGGTGTCTACCACTATATGGTCACTGTATGGTGGTAATATACAGTCTGCAGAGCCTGTGTACACTGGTATATACCACTATATGGTCACTGTATGGAGGTAATATACAGTCTGCAGAGCCTGTGTACACTGGTGTCTACCACTATATGGTCACTGTATGACGATAATATACAGTCTGCAGCGCCTGTGTACACTGGGGTCTACCACTATATGGTCACTGTATGGAGGTAATATACAGTCTGCAGAGCCTGTGTACACTTGTGTCTACCACTATATGGTTACTGTATGGAGCTAATATACAGTCTGCAGAGCCTGTGTACACTGGTACCTACCACTATAAGATCACTGTATGGAGGTAGTATACAGTCTGCAGAGCCCATGTGTACACTGGTATCTACCACTATATGATCACTGTATGGAGGTAACATACAGTCTGCAGAGCCTGTGTACACTGGTACCTACCACTATATGGTCACTGTATGGAGGTAATATACAGTCTGAAGAGCATGTGTACACTGGTACCTACCACTATATGGTCACTCTATGGTGGTAATATTGGTCTTGGTGTAATGGTTTATATTCAGTACCTTTATGCTGGAGATAGGTGGGGTATTATTTGGTCTCTGTATATTGTCTGGCAGTATTAGTCTGGGTATACTGGTTTGCTCAGTCACATTACAGTGGTGACGCACGGTGATCACGATGACGCTGTATTTGCTGGCCATTGTATACGTACTGACCCGTGCAATACAGATAAACTGTAACATGCAACAAGAACTAAATCCAAAACAATGGTGCGATAGTACTTTTTTTTTCTTGCTAATCCCAGAAAGAATTTTTCCTTTTTCTAGTTTGGGGTACCAGGGTTGGCGGGGTGAGGGGCGGAGATGTGGGGCCGGCAGGGGGGGGGGGAGAAGTTTCAGGTTTAAGGGGCCACGACATTTCTGATGGCAGCCCTGGGAACCAGCCCAGAACTACACGGGAGGACCTGGTCAATGACCTGAGTAGAGCTGGGACCACAGTCTCACAGATTACCATTAGTAACACACTTTGCCAACATGGAGTAACATCCTGCAGGACACGCAAAATCCCCCTGCTCCCCCAGCACTTGTTCACAAGGTTCCCCTGCTCCCCCAGCACATGTCCACAAGGTTCCCCTGCTCCCCCAGCACAGGTGCAGATGATCCAGAAGAGGTGGGAGAAGGTCATGTGGTCAGAGAAGATCCAAATAGACCTTTTTGGTATCAACTCCACTCGCTGTGCTGGGAGGAAGAAGAAGGATGAGGACACCCCCCAGACACAGCCCCACCGTAAAGCATGGGGGGTGGAAACATTATACTTTGGGGGGGCTTTTCTGCAAAGGATGACTGCTGTGTATTGTAGGGAGGATGGATGGGGACACGTATTGCCAGATTTTAGCCAACACCCTCCTTCCCTCAGTAAGAGCATTGAAGACGGTTCGTAGCTTGGTCTTCCAGCAGGACAACAACCCGAAACACACAACCAGGGCAACTAAGAAGCGACTAAGAGAGAAGCGTATCAAGGTCCTGGAGTGGCTGAGCTGGTCTCCAGACCTGAACCCAATGGGAAATCTTTGGAGGGAGCTGAAACTCAATGTAGCCCAGTGACCGCCCCGAAAACTAAAAAGATCTGGAGAAGCTCTGGATGGAGGAGGGGGCCAAAATCCCTGCTGCAGTGATTGGGGGGGCAAAATCAGGAACCTCTCCCTCGTAACGAAAACCAATGTTTCTAAACCCAAAATTTAAAAATTCTGAAAAATTTCCTGCAATAAAATGCAAATTAATTATATAGGAATCAAACAATGGGATTTCCTGGATATTTTTTGATTCTGTCTCCTGCAATAAATATTACAGACCCACCCCCCCCCCCCCCCCCCCTCCCTCTTTGGAGATGGGGAAAACTTTCAGAATTCCCCGTGTATCCAATACTTCTTTCCGCGCTGTAGGGCTGTGTCGCTGCCCTTTTGCCTTCATTGGGGGGGGGAGTCTTGCCCAGGGCCCCCTGTGGCCTCCATTGCCTTAGTGAATGGGTCCCCCGAGGGGCCCCGGCGTAAGAAAGAAAGGACATTTTTCTAATTGTGGGCCCCGGGTCATCATCATGCACTAAAACAGGTGCCTGTCCCAGGAACAAGGGCCAAGGCTTGTCCCAGGAGCGGGGCCCCTGATTGTTTATGTCCAGGCAGCAGGGGGCCCCCACAACACGGGGACCAAGGGCCCCCGGGCAACCCCGAAAAATCCCCTAGGGCCGCAATTTTACCTACAGGGCGGGGGGCCCCCCCCAGCCCGCCTCCCCAAATTTTCATGCAGGGCTCTGGGAAAGCTGGGTGATGAGTGCAGGATTCAGATGAACCAAAGAAAAATGAGCTCTTGAGAGCGCGAGGAGTTTTGGTATTTGGAGGCCCGGCTGTACCCTGTATCCTGCCAGGGGGCACCTCCCCTGGTATCACCCTACTGCTCTCTGCTATGAGCCCCAGCAGAGCCTGGGTGTGGGGCTCGGTGAGGACATGATCCATCAGATCCATCAGATGCTCCTTGGGTGATGGATCCTGGTGCCCGGAGCTGTCATCACCCAGCATTCCTAGTGAGGGCAGGAAATCCGTGGGACAGAGGGTGGTTTCCCAAAATTAACCTGCGCAAGGGCCCCCCCCCCCCCCCCGCACCCACAGGGCTGGTTACCCATTGATCCCACCACTGAGTCCCCCATATGCAGATTTCCATTGGCAGGCATGTGTTAGCTGGAGATGGATTGGAGCCCTGGTTACCCATTAACCCTGTCACCCTGAGCTGCTGCTGTGCTGGGCCTCAGCTATCAGCTATTCAGGGGCGCCATCTGGTGGACTGTGCTGTAACTGCAGCTCTAACATAGTTCTGTCCATTGTGGAAGACCTAGCAGGGTCCTAGAGGTCTCCCCCAGCGAATGACTGCCCCCACTGCCTACAGATGCCCCCGCTGCCTACAGATGCCCTTATGCCCCCACTGCCTACAGATGCCCCCCCTTTCCTACAGATGCCTGTGGGAAAATTTGGGGGGTTTTTTTCCACTGCCTACGATGTCCCGATCCCCCCCTGCCTAAAACCCATGTGTCGATGCCCCACTGCTACAGATTCTGATGCCCCCTGTTTCAGATTCCTGATGCCCCCACGCTACGATGCCCCGATGCCTCCTTTTTTACAAGACTACCCCCCAAAGTTTAATTTCCCTAATGCCCCCCCTTTAAAAAATGCCTTCCCCCGTTTGTCCCCACTGTTACGATACCTAATCCACCATGTCTACAGATTCCTGATGCCCCCACCTGGTCTAAAGAGTCCTGAATGCCTCCTCTGTATACAGATGTCCCTGATACCCCCACTGCCTACATGCCTGATGCCACCGCTGTCTACCGATGGTCCCTGATGCTCCCACTGCCGACAGAGGTCCTGATGCCACCGCTGTCTACAGATGCCACCGCTGTCTACAGATGTCCTTATGCCCCCACTGTCTAAAGATGTCCTGATGCCCTCACTGTCTACAGATGTCCTGATGCCCCCACTGTCTAAAGATGTCCTGATGCCCTCACTGTCTACAGATGTCCTGATGCTCCCACTGTCAAAATGCCTGATGCCCTCACGTCTTACAATGTCCTCTGATGCCTCCACTGTATACAGATGTCCTGAAACCCCCACTTCCTACAGATGTCCTGATGCCACCGCTGTCTACAGATGTCCTGATGCCCCCACTGTCTAAAGATGTCCTGATGCCCCCACTGTCTACAGATGTCCTGATGCCACCAGTGTCTACAGATGTCCTGATACCCCCACTGCCTACAGATGTCCTGATGCCACCGCTGTCTACAGATGTCCTGATGCCCCCACTGCCTACAGATGTCCTGATGCCACCGCTGTCTACAGATGTCCTGATGCCCCCACTGTCTAAAGATTTTCCTGATGCCCCCGCTGCCTAAAGATGTCCTGATGACCCCACTGCCTACAGATGCCTCCACTGTCTACAGATGTCCTGATGACCCCACTGCCTACAGATGCCCCCACTGTCTTCAGATGCCCTGATGCCCCCACTGTCTACAGATGCCCTGATGCCCCCACTGCCTACAGATGTCCTGATGCCCTCACTGTCTACAGATGTCCTGATGCCACCGCTGTCTACAGATGTCCTGATGCCCCCACTGTCTACAGATATCCCCACTGTCTACAGATGCCCTAATGCCACCACTGTCTACAGATGTCCCCACTGTCTACAGATGCCCTAATGCCCCCGCTGTCTACAGAGTCCCTGATGCCCCCACTGTCTATAGATGTCCTGATGTCCCCACTGCCTCAATGTCTCGCCACTGTCTACAGATGCCCTAATGCCACCACTGTCTACAGATGTCCCCACTGTCTACAGATGCCCTGATGCCCCCGATGCCTACAGATGCCGTGATGTCCCCACTGCCTACAGATGCCCTGATGCCACCACTGCCTACAGATGCCCCCACTGTCTACAGATGCCCTCATGCCCCCACTGTCTACAGATGTGCTAACGCCCACACTGCCTACAGATGTCCTGATGCCACCACTGTCTACAGATGTCATGATGCCCCCACTGTCCTTCAGAATGCCTCTGATGCCACCGCTGCCTACAGATGCCCTGATGCCCCCACTGCCTACAGATGCCCTAATGCCCCCACTGCCTACAGATGTCCTGATGCCACCGCTGTCTACAGATGTCCTGATGCCCCCACTGTCTACAGATGCCCTGATGCCACCACTGTCTACAGATGTCCTGATGCCCCCACTGTCTACAGATGCCCTGATGCCCCCACTGTCTACAGATGCCCTGATGCCCCCACTGCCTACAGATGCCCTAATGCCCCCACTGCCTACAGATGTCCTGATGCCACCGCTGTCTACAGATGTCCTGATACCCCCACTGGCTACCGATGGCCTGATGCACAACTCCTACAGGATGTCCGACTCCCAACTGTCTACAGATGCCCTGATGACCCCTCTGTTTACAGATGTCCTGATGCCACCACTGTCTACAGATGTCCTGATGCCCCCACTGCCTACAGATGTCCTGATGCCACCGCTGTCTACAGATGTCCTGATGCCCCCACTGCCTACAGATGTCCTGATGCCCCCACTGCCTACAGATGTCCTGATGCCACCGCTGTCTACAGATGCCACCACTGTCTACAGATGTCCTGATGCCCCCACTGTCTAAAGATGTCCTGATGCCCTCACTGTCTACAGATGTCCTGATGCCACCACTGTCTACAGATGTCCTGATGCCCCCACTGTCTACAGATGCCCTGATGCCACCGCTGCCTACAGATGCCCTAATGCCCCCACTGCCTACAGATGTCCTGATGCCACCGCTGTCTACAGATGTCCTGATACCCCCACTGTCTACCGATGCCCTGATGCCACCACTGTCTACAGAGGTCCTGATAGCCCCACTGTCTACAGATGTCCTGATGCCCCCACTGTCTACAGATGCCCTGATGCCACCGCTGTCTACAGATGTCCTGATGCCCCCACTGTCTACAGATGTCCTGATGCCCCCGCTGTCTACAGATGTCCTGATGCCCCCACTGTCTACAGATGCCTTAATGCCACCGCTGTCTACAGATGTCCTGATGCCACCGCTGTCTACAGATGTCCTAAAGCCACCGCTGCCTACAGATGCCCTGATGCCCCCACTGTCTACAGATGTCCTGATGCCACCGCTGTCTACAGATGCCACCACTGTCTACAGATGTCCTGATGCCCCCACTGTCTAAAGATGTCCTGATGCCCTCACTGTCTACAGATGTCCTGATGCCCCCACTGTCTAAAGATGTCCTGATGCCCTCACTGTCTACAGATGTCCTGATGCTCCCACTGTCTAAAGATGTCCTGATGCCCTCACTGTCTACAGATGTCCTGATGCCTCCACTGTATACAGATGTCCTGAAACCCCCACTTCCTACAGATGTCCTGATGCCACCGCTGTCTACAGATGTCCTGATGCCCCCACTGTCTAAAGATGTCCTGATGCCCCCGCTGTCTACAGATGTCCGATGCCAACCAGGTCTACAATGTCCTGAAACCCCCCACTGCCTACAGATGTCCTGATGCCACCGCTGTCTACAGATGTCCTGATGCCCCCACTGCCTACAGATGTCCTGATGCCACCGCTGTCTACAGATGTCCTGATGCCCCCACTGTCTAAAGATTTTCCTGATGCCCCCGCTGCCTAAAGATGTCCTGATGCCCCCGCTGCCTACAGATGCCTCCACTGTCTACAGATGTCCTGATGACCCCACTGCCTACAGATGCCCCCACTGTCTTCAGATGCCCTGATGCCCCCACTGTCTACAGATGCCCTGATGCCCCCACTGCCTACAGATGTCCTGATGCCCTCACTGTCTACAGATGTCCTGATGCCACCGCTGTCTACAGATGTCCTGATGCCACCACTGTCTACAGATATCCCCACTGTCTACAGATGCCCTAATGCCACCACTGTCTACAGATGTCCCCACTGTCTACAGATGCCCTGATGCCCCCGCTGTCTACAGATGTCCTGATGCCCCCACTGTCTATAGATGTCCTGATGCCCCCACTGCCTACAGATGTCCCCACTGTCTACAGATGCCCTAATGCCACCACTGTCTACAGATGTCCCCACTGTCTACAGATGCCCTGATGCCCCCGATGCCTACAGATGCCGTGATGTCCCCACTGCCTACAGATGCCCTGATGCCACCACTGCCTACAGATGCCCACACTGTCTACAGATGCCCTCATGCCCCCACTGTCTACAGATGTGCTAACGCCCACACTGCCTACAGATGTCCTGATGCCACCACTGTCTACAGATGTCCTGATGCCCCCACTGTCTACAGATGCCCTGATGCCACCGCTGCCTACAGATGCCCTAATGCCCCCACTGCCTACAGATGTCCTGATGCCACCGCTGTCTACAGATGTCCTGATACCCCCACTGTCTACCGATGCCCTGATGCCACCACTGTCTACAGAGGTCCTGATAGCCCCACTGTCTACAGATGTCCTGATGCTCCCACTGTCTACAGATGCCCTGATGACCCCGCTGTCTACAGATGTCCTGATGCCCCCACTGTCTACAGATGTCCTGATGCCCCCGCTGGCTACAGATGGCCTTATGCCACCACCGTCTACAGATGTTTAGTCCCCACTGGCCTACAGATACCTGAAGCCCCCTCTGCCCCTACAGTTGGTCCTGATGCCCCCACTGCCTACAGATGTCCTGATGCCACCGCTGTCTACAGATGTCCTGATGCCCCCACTGCCTACAGATGTCCCCACTGTCTACAGATGCCCTAATGCCAACGCTGTCTACAGATGTCCTCATGCCCCCACTGTCTACAGATGTATTGATGCCACCACTGCCTACAGATGTCCTGATACCCCCACTGTCTACAGATGTCCTAATGCCCCCACTGCCTACAGATGTCCTGATGCCCCCACTGCCTACAGATGTCCTGATGCCCCCACTGTCTACAGATGCCACCACTGTCTACGGATGCCCTGATGCCCCCACTGTCTACAGATGACCTAATGCCACCACTTACAGATGTCCTGATGCCCCCACTGCCTACAGATGCCCTGATGCCCCCACTGTCTACAGATGCCCTGATGCCACAACTGTCTACAGATGTCATAATACCACCGGTGTCTACAGATGCCCTGATGACCCTACTGCCTACAGATGTCCTAAAGCCCCCACTGTCTACAGATGCCATGATGACCCTACTGCCTACAGATGTCCTGATGCCCCCACTGTCTACAGATGCCCTAATGCCCACCTGCTGTCTACGAGATGCCATAATGCCGACCGCCTGTCTACAGATGTCCTGATGCCCCCGACTGTCCCTACAGATGTCCTGATGCCCCCACTGTCTACAGATGCCCCCACTGTCTACAGATGCCCTGTAGCCATCACTGTCTACAGATGCCCTAATCACCGCTTGGCCTAAGATTTCCTGATCCCCACTGTCTACAGATGTCCTAATGCCCCCACTGCCTACAGATGTCCTAATGCCCCCACTGCCTACAGATGACCTGATGCCCCCACTGCCTACAGATGCCACCACTGTCTACAGATGCCCCCACTGTCTACAGATGCCCTATTGCCCCCACTGCCTACAGATGCCACCACTGTCTACAGATACCCCCACTGTCTACAGATGTCCTGATGCCACCGCTGTCTACAGATGTCCTGATGCTCCCACTGCCTACAGATGTCCTGATGCCACCGCTGTCTACAGATGTCCTGATGCCCCCGATGTCTACAGATGTCCTGATGCCCCCACTGCCTATAGATGTCCCCACTGTATACAGATGCCCTAATGCCACTGCTGTCAACAGATGGCCCTATTTGCCACCAGCATGTCTACAGATGTCCTGATGCCACCACTGTCCTACAGATTCCTGATGCCACCCTGCCTACAGATGTCCATGAAGCCCACCACTGTACTACAGATGTCCTAATGCCCCCACGCCTACAGATTCCGGATGCCCCCATGCCTACTATGTCCAGATGCCCCCACTGTCTACAGATGCCACCACTGTCTACGGATGCCCTGATGCCCTCACTGTCTACAGATGTCCTAATGCCCCCACTGCCTACAGATGTCCTGATGCCCCCACTGCCTACAGATGTCCTGATGCCCCCACTGTCTACAGATGTCGTAATGCCACCGGTGTCTACAGATGCCCTGATGACCCTACTGCCTACAGATGTCCTAATGCCCCCACTGTCTACAGATGCCCTGATGACCCTACTGCCTACAGATGTCCTGATGCCCCCACTGTCTACAGATGCAATAATGCCACCGCTGTCTACAGATGCCAAAATGCCACCGCTGTCTACATATGTCCTGATGCCCCCACTGTCTACAGATGTCCTGTTGCCCACACTGTCTACAGATACCCCCACTGTCTACAGATGCCCTGATGCCCCCACTGTCTACAGATGCCCTAATGCCACCGCTGTCTACAGATGCCCTAATGCCACCACTGTCTACAGATGTCCTAATGCCCCCACTGCCTACAGATGTCCTGATGCCCCCACTGCCTACAGATGCCTTAATGCCACCGCTGTCTACAGATGTTACTGAGCCCCCCACCTGTCCCTACAGATGTCCGATGCCCCCGCGGTCCTACAGTTTCTGATGCCCCCACTGTCTACAGATGCCCTAATGCCCCCACTGTCTACAGATGTCCTGATGCCCCCACTGTCTACAGATGTCCTGATGCCCCCACTGTCTACAGATGCCCTAATGCCACCGCTGTCTACAGATGTCCTGATGCCACCGCTGTCTACAGATGTCCTAATGCCACCGCTGCCTACAGATGCCCTGATGCCCCCACTGTCTACAGATGTCCTGATGCCACCGCTGTCTACAGATGTCCTGATGCCACCACTGTCTACAGATGCCCTTATGCCCCCACTGTCTACAGATGTTCTAATGTCCCCACTGCCTACAGATGTCCTGATGCCCCCTCTGCCTACAGATGTCCTGATGCCCCCACTGCCTACAGATGTCCTGATGCCCTCACTGTCTACAGATGTCCTGATGCCCCCACTGCCTACAGATGTCCCCATTGTCTACAGATGCCCTAATGCCACCGCTGTCTACAGATGCCCTGATGCCACCACTGTCTACAGATGTCCTAATGCCCCCACTGTCTACAGATGTATTGATGCCACCACTGCCTACAGATGTCCTGATACCCCCACTGTCTACAGATGTCCTAATTCCCCCACTTCCTACAGATGTCCTGATGCCCCCACTGCCTACAGATGTCCTGATGCCCCCACTGTCTACAGATGCCCCCACTGTCTACAGATGCCCTGATGCCCCCACTGTCTACAGATGCCCTGATGCCCCCACTGTCTACAGATGCCCTGATTCCACAACTGTCTACAGATGTCATAATACCACCAGTGTCTACAGATGCCCTGATGACCCTACTGCTTACAGATGTCCTAATGCCCCCACTGTCTACAGATGCCCTGATGACCCTACTGCCTACAGATGTCCTGATGCCCCCACTGTCTACAGATGCCCTAATGCCACCGCTGTCTACAGATGCCCTAATGCCACCGCTGTCTACAGATGTCCTGATGCCCCCACTGTCTACAGATGTCCTGATGCCCCCACTGTCTACAGATGCCCCCACTGTCTACAGATGCCCTGATGCCCGCACTGTCTACAGATGCCCTAATGCACCGCTGTCTACAGATGTCCTGATGCCCCCACTGTCTACAGATGTCCTAATGCCCCCACTGCCTACAGATGTCCTGATGCCCCCACTGTCTACAGATGTCCTAATGCCCCCACTGTCTACAGATGCCACCACTAACTACGGATGCCCCCACTGTCTACAGATGCCCTAATGCTCCCACTGCCTACAGATGCCACCACTGTCTACAGATGCCCCCACTGTCTACAGATGTCCTGATGCCACCGCTTTCTACAGATGTCCTGATGCCCCCACTGCCTACAGATGTCCTGATGCCACCGCTGTCTACAGATGTCCTGATGCCCCCGATGTCTACAGATGTCCTGATGCCCCCACTGCCTATAGATGTCCCCACTGTATACAGATGCCCTAATGCCACTGCTGTCTACAGATGCCCTAATGCCACCGCTGTCTACAGATGTCCTGATGCCACCACTGTCTACAGATGTCCTGATGCCCCCACTGTCTACAGATGTCCTGATGCCCCCACTGTCTACAGATGCCACCACTGTCTACGGATGCCCTGATGCCCCCACTGTCTACAGATGACCTAATGCCACCACTGTCTACAGATGTCCTGATGCCCCCACTGCCTACAGATGCCCTGATGCCCCCACTGTCTACAGATGCCCTGATGCCACAACTGTCTACAGATGTCGTAATGCCACCGGTGTCTACAGATGCCAAAATGCCACCGCTGTCTACATATGTCCTGATGCCCCCACTGTCTACAGATGTCCTGATGCCCCCACTGTCTACAGATGCCCCCACTGTCTACAGATGCCCTGATGCCCCCACTGTCTACAGATGCCCTAATGCCACCGCTGTCTACAGATGTCCTGATGCCCCCACTGTCTACAGATGCCACCACTGTCTACAGATGCCCCCACTGTCTACAGATGCCCTAATGCCACCGCTGTCTACAGATGTCCTGATGCCCCCACTGTCTACAGATGCCCTAATGCCCCCACTGTCTACAGATGTCCTGATGCCCCCACTGTCTACAGATGCCCTTATGCCCCCACTGCCTACAGATGCCCTAATGCACCCACTGTCTACAGATGCCCTAATGCCACCACTGTCTACAGATGCCGTAATGCCACCGCTGTCTACAGATGTCCTGATGCCCCCACTGTCTACAGATGCCCTAATGCCACCGCTGTCTACAGATGTCCTGATGCCCCCACTGTCTACAGATGCCCTGATGCCCCCACCGTCTACAGATGGCCTAATTCCCCCACTGTCTACAGATGTCCTAATGCCCCCACTGTCTACAGATGCCCTGATGCCCCCACTGTCTACAGATGCCCTGATTACCCTACTGCCTACAGATGTCCTGATGCCCCCACTGTCTACAGATGCCCTAATGCCACCGCTGTCTACAGATGTCCTGATGCCCCTACTGCCTACAGATGTCCTGATGCCCCCACTGCCTACAGATGCCCTAATGCCCCCGCTGTCTACAGATGTCCTGATGCCACCAGTGTCTACAGATGCCCTAATGCCACCACCGTCTACAGATGTCCTGATGCCCCCACTGTCTACAGATGTCCTGATGCCCCTACTGTCTACAGATGCCCTGATGCCCCCACCGTCTACAGATGCCCTAATGCCCCCGCTGTCTACAGATGTCCTGATGCCCACAATGTCTACAGATATCCTGATGCCCCCACTGTCTACAAATGCCCTGATTACCCTACTGCCTACAGATGTCCTGATGCCCCTACTGCCTACAGATGCCCTAATGCCCGCGCTGTCTACAGATGTCCTGATGCCACCACTGTCTACAGATGCCCTAATGCCCCCACTGTCTACAGATGCCCTAATGCCCCCACTGTCTACAGATGTCCTGATGCCCCCACTGTCTACAGATGTCCTGATGCCCCCACTGTCTACAGATGCCCTGATGCCCCCACTGTCTACAGATGCCCTGATGACCCTACTGCCTACAGATGTCCTGATGCCCCCACTGTCTACAGATGCCCCCACTGTCTACAGATGTCCTGATGCGCCCACCGTCTACAGATGTCCTGATGTCCCCACTGTATACAGATGTCCTAAAGCCCCCGCTGTCTACAGATGTCCTGATGCCCCCACTGTCTACAGATGCCTTAATGCCACCGCTGTCTACAGATGTCCTGATGCCACCGCTGTCTACAGATGTCCTGAGGCCACCGCTGCCTTCAGATTGCCCTGAGGCCCGTCTGTCTACAGATGTCCTTATGCCCCCTCTGTCTACAGATGTCCTGATGCCCCCACTGTCTACAGATGCCCTTATGCCCCCACTGTCTACAGATGTTCTAATGTCCCCACTGCCTACAGAGTCCTATGCCCCTCTGCCTACAGATGTCCTGATGCCCCCACTGCCTACAGATGTCCTGATGCCACCGCTGTCTACAGATGTCCTGATGCCCCCACTGCCTACAGATGTCCTGATGCCCCCACTGCCTACAGATGTCCTGATGCCCCCACTGTCTACAGATGCCCTAATGCCACCGCTGTCTACAGATGCCCTAATGCCACCGCTGTCTACAGATGCCCTAATGCCCCCACTTCTATAGATGTTTTGAGCCACCAACTGCCTACAGATGTCCAGATACCCCCCCGGTCTACAGAATTCCCCAAATTCCCCCCACTCCTACAGATGTCCCTGATTCCCCCCATGCCTACAGACGTCCTGGGGATGGCCCCCACTGTCTACAGATGCCCCCACTGTCTACAGATGTCCTGATGCCCCCACTGTCTACAGATGCCCTGATGCCCCCACTGTCTACAGATGCCCTGATTCCACAACTGTCTACAGATGTCATAATACCACCAGTGTCTACAGATGCCCTGATGACCCTACTGCCTACAGATGTCCTAATGCCCCCACTGTCTACAGATGCCATGATGACCCTACTGCCTACAGATGTCCTGATGCCCCCACTGTCTACAGATGCCCTAATGCCACCGCTGTCTACAGATGCCATAATGCCACCGCTGTCTACAGATGCCCTGATGCCCGCACTGTCTACAGATGCCCTAATGCACCGCTGTCTACAGATGTCCTGATGCCCCCACTGTCTACAGATGTCCTAATGCCCCCACTGCCTACAGATGTCCTGATGCCCCCACTGCCTATGTGGGATAGTGGAACAGCCGCATTGTATTTACTCAGTAAAATCATATGTGTGACTTATTATTGTAAAGCATTCTGTTGCATTCTGGTGTTTGGGGCCACAGTGCCACTGTCTCTGGAAACTGTTGCATGCAAATGATAGACATGTGACTAGAGACATGTGACTAGAGACATGTGACTAGAACATGAAGTAGCGCCATTTTAGTTGGGAAGGAGGAAACACCAAGAGTAGGCAGGAGGAACAGATGCTTTCGTGAAGATTGACTGCTCCCTTCCGGGCTCAAAGTGTGAGAACCCCCAAGAGAGAGAGTGTAACTGGCGCATTGCAGCTGTTTAAAGAAAGACCCACAAAGGAAGGACCCTCGCCAAGACTGAGAGGAGCGACTACATCTTGGACAGCAGGAACATCACCTCAGAGCAGCACTGCCGCCCTCGAAAAGAAACCCGGGGCAAAGAAAGCGTGCACGCCAAAAAAACTAGCTGTGTGCAGGGGCCTGTTAGTCTAGTTAGTGTTACGGGCTGGAGGGGATCCATGGACCACCGCAGGCGATGGCGTAAGCCCCCCCCAGGAGTGGGGTTTTAAGTGGTCCCGGGATTTCCCAGAGCCCCCCCGAAAACGGGATGGACTTGCTGGGGGGCCGGAAGGTCCCCCCAGGTCATTTCCACTGGGGGGGTTTTCCTGCGGTGGGGGCCCGGGGGGTTTGCAAGGTACAGGAACGGCCGGGCAGGCTCGTGGGGGGTGGACAGGAGGAGGTCGGAAAAAGGCCCCCCGGGGCCCTTCGGGTTGTAGACGGTAGACAAAGGGTGGGGGCAGGCGGGAAAGGGGTTCGTAGCGGTAAACGAAAAGCAAGGAGTCGGTACAGGGGAAGGAAAAAACGGGAAAGCCCCTGGAACACTTTCCCCATGGATATACCCCAGGATCCGGAAAAGGGCCCGGCAGGAAGAGGCTGGCTTAAATAGGAGAAAAGTCCCCGGGAAATAACCAATTCCCGGGGGCATTTCCCCCTTTTAAAATTTCTCGGGAAAAGCCGGGGGGGCCCCGCCCTAGGGGGGGAGCTAAAACCCCCGGGGAGTTTGAGACCCGGGACAGAGCGGAGCGGGGCTGGGTAAGTGGCTGCTGGCGGGGGTTTGGGGCCCACGGGGGGCCCCCAAACCCCGACGGCGGGAGGGGCTCCGCTGGGAGGGGGGCAGGGACGCTTTTTGGGGCCCCGGGACAGGGGGGTCGCGGGGCCCGTTACAGTCCCCCCCCCCCTTGGGGGCCCCCCCCCCTTCCCCGGGGGCCCCCTCTTTTACTGGTTTAAAGGGAACCCTCTGGATGGGCTGGGGTTTTCAGAATATTCTCCCCCGGCTCCCAAGCCCTCTTTTTTGGGCCCAAAGTCCCCCCAGTCCACCAGAAAGTTTCCCCCTTTCCCCCTAGTTCTTCTCACCCCCCAGAATCCCCTTTAAACCTCAAGACTTGGGGGCGCATCACCACAGACGGAGGGGGGAAACAGCCTTCTGGGAAAAGCGGTTAAGCCCAAGGGGCTTAAAACGGGGACAAAAATTGAAATTTTTTTGGAAATTTCTAAATCGCGGAGGGCCGGATTTTGTAAACGGGGGTTTTTAGGGGCGGCCGATGCCTCAAAGGGTCCCAGGAACCGGGGCCCCAGTTTGGGGAGGGGATTTTAACGGACAAAAAAGGAGACGGGGACCCCAAAACCCCTTTTTCCCCTGGGGAAAGACTGGGGGGGGGGATTCTTTCTTGTCCGCTTGATTTTTAAATGCGCTTGGGAAAGGGCACGGGGGAGGGACAAAAGGGGTCGGGGACCAAAAAAAAAAGGGCCCTTTCAAATCTTTTTTTCATGCGTCCGCTGGGGGGGCCCCTCCGAGGAGGTTGCCAGAGGAAAAGGGGGGCGGGGGATGCAGCCCTTTACCCACTTTAAAAGGGGAAAGGGGAAACCCCCGCGGACCCCGGCCTCATGGGATTTTTTGGAAAACCCTCCGCCCACGGCAGAAAATTTGGCCCCAAATTTTTCTTGGCGTGCCAACGAAGTGGGCGAAGGGCACCCCAAGACCGGTTGCCCCTTTCTCCCCCAAAGGCCCTTTCGCCTGCGGGTGAAAGGCGGAAGGGGGAAGTCAAAGCTTAAATAAAGTTGATTGCACAAAGCTCCCCAAAAAACCCTTGGAGAAAAGGGACCCCCCGGTTCAGGGGAAAATTTTTGCTGGTAAGCCCAATGCAGCCGGAAAACATGAAGGAAAAAAATTTCCCCCAGACAGAACCCGAGGGCGGGCCGGCCCCGGGAACCCGAAAATGCGCCTTTTTTTGGGAGAATCGGTGTTTTTACCCAAATAACGGTTTTTGCCAAGGGAAGGGAGGGAGGTCAGTAATAAGTCCAGGAAAATTTGGTTGGACCGGGTTGCTTGGAATGGGGAGAGGCTGAAGTAGGCCTCCCGGTTTTTGACTGGCCCGTTTGGGTTGCGGGCACGGGTTTTTAAACAAGACAAAATGAAGCCCTTAAACATTTTTCCCAAATTTTGGCCCCCCAGAAGCCCCGGGATATCAGACAAAAGGGTTTTTTTCGGGGCCGGGGTGACCGGGCCACCAATGAGAAAATCCCCCTTTTAGAATATTTCTGCGGAGAGCTGGGCACATAAGTCCTTCCAGGGGGAAACCCTTTTCCGGAGATCCACCGGCGCTGCCCAATGAGGCGCTCCCGGAGGAAATTTTTTTTGTTTCTGGAGAAGTATCTTCACCCCCCTTCGGAGGCACGGGGAGGGGGGCGTCGCTCTCACTTTTTTCTCAGCGGCCTGAGGGGGATTTGGGAAAGTCGAAAAACCCGGGGAAGAAAGCGACCACCCACCTGGCGTGGGTTAAGTCGCTGGCCGTCTGAAAATAATTTGGGGGGTTCTTTTGGTCCCAGTAATTTTGGTTGGGAAAAAAAGGGCACCCCAGCAGATAAAAGCCATTCTTTTCCCAAAGGGCCCCCTTTTTTTTGGGTAGTAGCTCCCGGGCGCCCAAACGTGTAGTTCCTCTCGGCCGACGAGAATGTTTTTGGAGAAAAAGCCACACGTTTCAGTCTTAAACCCGGGGGGCCCCTTTTTTGGGGTAAAAAACTGCTCCCGGGTTAAGACGAGGGATCCACTTCCAGGGGGGGAAAGGGGCTCGGGAAACCGGGCGTTCAAGGAGGAAACCGTAGCGAAGGCGGACTTTAGCTTTAAAAACGCCTCCCCGCCCCAACTTTCCCCTGGGGGGGGTTTGGGTTGTTTCTTGGGGGGGGCTTTCTTCGGGGGCCCCCAGCGGGAGAAGTGAGGGATGAACTGGGGAAAGTAAATTGCAGAAGCCCAAGGGTGCTGGATTGCCCGAAGCCGACGGGCGTGGCCCAACCTTGGCAACCGCAGACCAGTTTTTGCTGGAACCATCCCCTTTTGGCCTTGTTTCCAGAAAGACGACCCCAAAACGGGGGGCTCGTCTGATGGAAGAGGAAATTCCCCAGCTTTGGGGTAAAGGGGGGTTCCCCGGGGGACGGGCTTGTAACCCGGCGAACATGGTGCGGTGGGGCTCGAGGAGGAGTGAAAACCAGGATGTCATCAAAAGGGAGACCAAACCCCGCGGTTTGGAGGGAGGGTCCCCGAAGGGCGGGGGTTCCGGCTCCTAAAACGGGAGGGCATTGCATTTTGTCCCCAAAGGGGAAACCCAGGGTTTTAAAGTGCCCGCCCCGGGTGTTTTTAAGGCCCCTCTTCCCCTCATTTACCCTTGCGGATTTCCCAAACCAAATTTTTTTGGCCCCTCCAGATCCCAAATTTGAGAAATCTTGGGCCCCTGCAGGGGGGTCGAACATTCTGTGATCAACGGCAGTGGGTTTCCGGTTTTTTTCACCGGTTTTTGTTCAAACCCCGGGGATCTATGCCAGGGCCGTTAAAGGTTTCCCCCTTCTTCTTTTCGAAAAAGACCCCCCCACCGGGGGGTGACGAGGACTTGCGGATGAAACCCCCTTCCCGAGATTCTCCGGATGTACCCCGGTCATGGCTTTTAGTCTCGGGCGAAGAGGGGAGACTCGGCCTCGGGGAGGGCTGGTACCCGGGAGTAGGTCGATTTTGGGCAAAAATATGGGCGGTTTTCGGAGGAAGATCTCAGCTTGCCCCTCAGAGAAGACATCACGTACTCCCCAAAAATTGGGCGGGGAGCCCGGGGAAAAGGGGTCCGTAGGGGGCACGAAAAACAGGGGAAACAAACCCGGGCCCAGGTGCCCACCAAACAGCGTCCCCCACAGTTGGGGGCCCCAACAATCAACCCCTCCAGTAGACCATTTAAAGGGTTGGAGGGGGGAAACCGTAGCCATGGGGGTCCAAAGGGGGATCGCCGGGCGAGGAGCGGGGTCACAAGTAGAAGGAGACTTTTCTTTTTGCACGCCCCCCAAAGGAGGGACAGTGGGTTGGGGACGAAATGGATGGGGTCGCTAAGCAACTTTCCCCCCTGACGGAAAAAAGATGCAAGCGGTCTCTCCGGCGAACCACTGGAAGCCTATTTTTGGGTTCACGGGGGACTGGTTTTATTAAGTTCCCGGCGGAGCCGGGGGTCCAAAACGCCGGAACTTGGAACGTGAAGCCGTCTCGGGCACGACCTGCAAGGGATCAACAGGCGTGGAGCGGAGGAGGTTTTCCCTAGGAATGCCCCCCCCACAGATCCCCAGGTTTTCGGAAAGTCCCCGCAGGGTTGGGAAAAGCTGATGCCTTGCTGAAAACTCCTTCCCCCCGTTCAATGAAAGGTATATCCCAAAGGGGGTCGCTAACCGAATCAGGGCACTGAGGGAAAACGGGAGGGTTTTAGCGGGCCCAAAAATTCCCCTTTAAAAATCGGCTTTGAGAGGGCCCCTTTTTTAATGGTTGCACCCCAGTGCGGCCCCGTTCCATGAGATTTTCCCAGGCCCGGGGGGCGGAACTGGGACCCCCGGGGAAATCTTTCCCACAGACCGGGGGCCCCCCCGGGGTAGAATTTTGGGGGGCAAATCTCCGCAGAGGATGCCCCGGGGAGGTTCCTCGAAGACGTTTCGGAACTCGCTGAAAAGACTGTAATCCGCCTTTACAGGATCGGGCCTGTTTCCCCAAAAGGCGTACCCCCTTTCCAGGGGGGCCCTTTTTGGAGAAAGGGGGCTGATAAAAGAAAGCCACCTTTTGCACGTTTGGTCAGGGGAATGGCATCTTTAGCTCCACGTGCATAGTGCATTGGGTGATGAACCCCCCGCGATCTCGGGTTTTCCGTTTAACTTGGACGGGGGCCGGGCCCGGCCCAAGCTTGGGCCCCCCTTTGGTTTCCACCGGAAAAGTAAGGCAGGAAAAAACCGGGGGCTGGCGAAGGGGTGTGCTGCTGGACGGGGAAAAGAGTTGCTGCCCAAATGGGGGATAGCTGGGTGGTTGCTGCGCCCGTTGAAACCCAGGTTTTCTGAACGGCGGGGAACAACCGGGCGCCAGGCTGGATAACGGCCCCCTTTGGCCCCGGGAATTTCCCTGGCCCCGGGTCCTACGTTAGGTCTGGAGGTGGAAACCACGGGAAAACCCCCAGGCAATTTGGGGTAAAACCCACACCAGGGGGGTTGGGGGGTCTAAGGGGGGTCCCGGTATTCACCAGAGCCCGCCGCAAAACGGGAAAGGACTTTCTGCCGGGAGTCCACCCGGTCATACCCCCTTTGGGGGGGCTTCCTTTCCCGTGGGGGGCCGGGGGGCAAAGGGTTTAAAAAAGGGAAAGGGAGGCAAGGGTCGTGGTCGTGGGCCCGGGGAGGAGGTCAGGAAGGGGGCTTGGTTTTGAAAACGGTTTGACAAGCAGGTTTGGGCGGGGGAAGGCGGGAAAGGGTTTGTAGACGGTAAACGTAAGCAAAGGGGTCGGTACACGGGAAGGGGAAGACAGGGAAAGCTTGGAAAAACTTTCACCATGGGAATATTTCACCAAGGATCCGGCAAAGGGGCCCGGGAGGGAAAAGGGGCCCGGAAATTTTTAAATTGGGGCAGTGCCCGGCAATAACCAAAATTTCCGGTTTTCACTGCCCCCTTTTAAAAATTTAGAGTGCCCGGGCCCGGGGGACGCCCTTGGGGGGGAGCTACAAAAAGCCGGGGGGCTGGAGCCCACAGAGAGGGGGCGTGGCTGGGTAAGTTTGGGCGCTGGGCCGGGGCCGCGACACGGGCGGACCCCGAACCCGACTTTCGGGACGGGGGTCCCCTGGGAGCGGGGGGCCGGGGCGTTCTGGGCCCCGGGGGGTGGTCGCAGGGGCGGGCCCTTACATTAGGACAGTTTTGGGTTTAGGAAAAGGGGGTTTATCCAACTTCGCCCCCTGATTCGGGCATTGGAGGGGCTTGTTATAGCCTGTTATTTTTGCAACCGGTTCGCCCGTGAAGGATCTGTTTTTATGTTATATGTCTGGGGATAGGGGGTAAAAGCTCTACATTTTTAAAGGGCTGTGCCACAAAACCCCCCGCCCGGGGTTTTTAAAATGCACCAAACAGATTGTTCCCGTCCTTGTATGGTATTAAAAAAGGAAACGGGTGTTTGGGGCCTTTTTTGAAAACCCCCCGAGTAGGTTAAAAAATGATTTTTGCACCAGGGACACACTTCGGGGGCGCGCTGTGCGGCACAGGGCCTTTGGGCCTACTTTTTACATGGTGTTTTTGGGGGTTTGTTACAATGCATTTCTGAAAAAATTCAGTA
>JAODAL010038010.1:0-39711 GCA_025379985.1 Phyllomedusa bahiana | reverse complement strand
AAGTCTGCAGTTGTAATCAGAACATCTCCTTCTTCTGGAGAGCCTGTAGGCGGTTTGGCAGTTTAAGGGGGATAAAATCCACTGGAGTGATATTTAAAATAGAAAAATCTCTCTGATGAACTTCATTAAAATGACGTGAAACACTATGTAGTAGATCACCTCTTTTCACACAGGCTCTGTGGCCGTTTAAACGAAGATGTAGGGGTCTGGATGTTCTACCTACATATTGAAGTTGGCAACTACATTCTATAACATATATAACGAACGAACTTTTACAATTGAGTGTATGTTTAATAGGATATGTTGCCTTAGTGGTTTTTGAAGTAATATCAGATCGAGTAGTAATGCTAGTACAGCATAGGCAAAGGGAGGACCGGCAGGGTGAACACCCAGATTGGGATATGGCGTTCTGTGGTGTTTCTGTGGGGTCTTTGATCCGACTCGGAGCAACCAAGTTTTTAATATTAGGTGCCCTTCTGTATATTATACTCGGTTTTATGGGTAGCAGTGGACCTAGATAGGGGTCTTTTTTAAGGATGTACCAGTGCCGTTCAAGTGTATTTTGTATTATTGATCTTGAAGAGTTAAATTGGGTAATGAGAGCATACTTTATCTTTGAGCTATCATCTACTATATTGTTTTTCTTCTTTTTTTCAAGGCAATCTTGTTGTGTCAAGGTGTCGGCTTTTTGTTGGGCATGTAATAAAAGATTCTCAGGGTATTTTTACTATATTTTATTATATCAGTTTACTTCGACCCCTCACTAGGTCTCCGGCTCATAGCCCTTCTATTATATCAGTAAAAATCGGGATTATTCTAGGTATTAGCTTACAAGTATTTCTCTATGTTATTTTCCATAGAGGAATAGCTCTCTCGTTCATTGGCCAATTCATAACTCCCGGCACTAGTTAGGACCTATCAACAGTTCCTCATTTATCCCAGTACTGGTTGGTCAGTTTATAGTAGCCGCCATCAGTATAACCAATCATAGGGCAATTCTATATAGACACACCATTGGCTCGTTCGAATTTACCTCTCTATCTTCAACCAATCAAAATTCTTTTTCTCGGATATGAATTTCTCTAGCGCGCTCATAATTTCTACTTTAGCGGCAATCTCTTTTTAAATCATTCTCTTCACCCCCATTGGTTCACTCATATTTACCGCCTCCCTCTCATTGGATGTTTCTCCTTTCATCCACGGTTCTTCCTTTTTCCATTTTCTCCCCACTCAAATCCCTGGCAGTGATTTATTTACATCACTACCTGTAAAAATAGTCCCTTTATCTACAGTAATACACTACACACCATTTAAGTCACATTTTAGTTTTTATTTTCGCAACACATATTAAACACCAACATATGCACGGGATTCTCTGTATGACTCCTGGGTCTTCCCGTCTCTTCTCCTTGCTCGTCTTCCTTCTTGATTGACACCTTTCACCCCCAATTATCTTCCGATCTCTTCACTTAAGGTGTTTCTACGTCACTTACCTGTAAAAAAGTAACAACCAATTGTAACACATGTCGGCCTTATATATATTTTATGTTTTCTGTTATTCTTTACTTCTGATGAAGCGCGGGTACACGCGCGAAACGCGTAAAGTTTATTTTAAGTTCCTATGTTTTTAATTTTGTCTCGGTAATGCCGCGGCATTTTTAAGAATAAAAAACTTTTAAACGAAAAGCCTTTAACCAGGCTGTTTTTACTTATACCTCCACGTGCGCCAGGTCCATTTTTTTCTTTTTTTTCCATTTTGTGGCATGTAACAGGGGGTGCAGTGTGTAGTGCATGTAACTTCAGGGGGTGCAGTGTATAGGGCATGTAACTTCAGGGGGTGCAGTGTGTAGTGCATGTAACTTCAGGGGGTGCAGTGTGTAGTGCATGTAACTTCAGGGGGTGCAGTGTGTAGTGCATGTAACTTCAGGGGTGCAGTGTGTAGTGCATGTAACTTCAGGGGATGCAGTGTGTAGTGCATGTAACTTCAGGGGGTGCAGTGTGTAGTGCATGTAACTTCAGGGGGTGCAGTGTGTAGTGCATGTAACTTCAGGGGGTGCAGTGTGTAGTGCATGTAACTTCAGGGGGTGCAGTGTGTAGTGCATGTAACTTCAGGGGTGCAGTGTGTAGCGTTCATTGTAGCTTACAGAATATGCAGTGTGTAGTGAATGTAACTTCAGGGGGTGCAGTGTAGGGCATGTAACTTCAGGGGGTGCAGTGTGTAGTGCATGTAACTTCAGGGGATGCAGTGTGTAGTGCATGTAACTTCAGGGGGTGCAGTGTGTAGTGCATGTAACTTCAGGGGATGCAGTGTGTAGTGCATGTAACTTCAGGGGGTGCAGTGTGTAGTGCATGTAACTTCAGGGGGTGCAGTGTGTAGTGCATGTAACTTCAGGGGGTGCAGTGTGTAGTGCATGTAACTTCAGGGGTGCAGTGTGTAGGGCATGTAACTTCAGGGGGTGCAGTGTGTAGCGCATGTAACTTCAGGGGGTGCAGTGTGTAGTGCATGTAACTTCAGGGGTGCAGTGTGTAGTGCATGTAACTTCAGGGGGTGCAGTGTGTAGTGCATGTAACTTCAGGGGTGCAGTGTGTTGAGCATGTAACTTCAGGGGGTGCAGTGTGTAGTGCATGTAACTTCAGGGGGTGCAGTGTGTAGTGCATGTAACTTCAGGGGGTGCAGTGTGTAGTGCATGTAACTTCAGGGGGTGCAGTGTGTAGTGCATGTAACTTCAGGGGGTGCAGTGTGTAGTGCATGTAACTTCAGGGGGTGCAGTGTGTAGTGCATGTAACTTCAGGGGGTGCAGTGTGTAGTGCATGTAACTTCAGGTGGTGCAGTGTGTAGTGCATGTAACTTCAGGGGGTGCAGTGTGTACGTCATGTAACTTCAGGGGGTGAAGTGTGTAGTGCATGTAACTTCAGGGGTGCAGTGTGTAGTGCATGTAACTTCAGGGGCGCAGTGTGTAGTGCATGTAACTTCAGGGGTGCAGTGTGTAGTGCATGTAACTTCAGGGGATGCAGTGTGTAGTGCATGTAACTTCAGGGGGTGCAGTGTATGTAACTTCAGGGGGTGCAGTGTGTAGTGCATGTAACTTCAGGGGGTGCAGTGTGTAGTGCATGTAACTTCAGGGGGTGCAGTGTGTAGGGCATGTAACTTCAGGGGCGCAGTGTGTAGTGCATGTAACTTCAGGGGGTGCAGTGTGTAGGGCATGTAACTTCAGGGGATGCAGTGTGTAGTGCATGTAACTTCAGGGGGTGCAGTGTGTAGTGCATGTAACTTCAGGGGATGCAGTGTGTAGTGCATGTAACTTCAGGGGGTGCAGTGTAGGGCATGTAACTTCAGGGGGTGCAGTGTGTAGTGCATGTAACTTCAGGGGGTGCAGTGTGTAGTGCATGTAAATTCAGGGGCGTGTGTAGTGCGTACTCAGGGGTGCAGTGTGTAGTGCATGTAACTTCAGGGGGATGCAGTGTGTAGTGCATGTAACTTCAGGGGGTGCAGTGTGTAGTGCATGTAACTTCAGGGGGTGCAGTGTGTAGTGCATGTAACTTCAGGGGATGCAGTGTAGTGCATGAATCAGGGGTGCAGTGTTAGTGCATGTAACTTCAGGTGCATTGTTATATGTATTTCAGGGGTGCAGTGTGTAGTGCATGTAACTTCAGGGCGGGCAGTGTGTAGCGCATGTAACTTCAGGGGGTGCAGTGTGTAGTGCATGTAACTTCAGGGGCGCAGTGTGTAGTGCATGTAACTTCAGGGGTGCAGTGTGTAGTGCATGTAACTTCAGGGGGTGCAGTGTGTAGGGCATGTAACTTCAGGGGGTGCAGTGTGTAGTGCATGTAACTTCAGGGGGTGCAGTGTGTAGTGCATGTAACGACATGGTGTGCAGGTAGTGTACTCAGTGCAGTGTGTAGGTCATGTAACTTCAGGGGGTGCAGTGTGTAGTGCATGTAACTTCAGGGGGTGCAGTGTGTAGCGCATGTAACTTCAGGGGGTGTAGTGTGTAGCGCATGTAACTTCAGGGGGTGCAGTGTGTAGTGCATGTAACTTCAGGGGATGCAGTGTGTAGTGCATGTAACTTCAGGGGATGCAGTGTGTAGTGCATGTAACTTCAGGGGGCGCAGTGTGTAGTGCATGTAACTTCAGGGGGCGCAGTGTGTAGCGCATGTAACTTCAGGGGGTGCAGTGTGTAGTGCATGTAACTTCAGGGGGTGCAGTGTGTAGGGCATGTAACTTCAGGGGGTGCAGTGTAGGGCATGTAACTTCAGGGGGTGCAGTGTGTAGTGCATGTAACTTCAGGGGGTGCAGTGTGTAGTGCATGTAACTTCAGGGGGTGCAGTGTGTAGCGCATGTAACTTCAGGGGATGCAGTGTGTAGCGCATGTAACTTCAGGGGGTGCAGTGTGTAGGGCATGTAACTTCAGGGGGTGCAGTGTGTAGGGCATGTAACTTCAGGGGGTGCAGTGTGTAGTGCATGTAACTTCAGGTGCGCACTGTGTAGGGCATGAAACTTCAGGGGGTGCAGTGTGTAGTGCATGTAACTTCAGGGGTGCAGTGTTCAGCGCATGTAACTTCAGGGGGTGCAGTGTGTTGTGTATGTAACTTCATGAGTGCAGTGTGTAGTGCATGTAACTTCAGGGGTGCAGTCTGTAGGGCATGTAACTTCAGGGGATGCAGTGTGTAGTGCATGTAACTTCAGGGGGTGCAGTGTGTAGCACATGTAACTTCAAGGGTGCAGTGTTCAGCGCATGTAACTTCAGGGGGTGCAGTGTGTAGCGCATGTAACTTCAGGGGGTGCAGTGTGTAGTGCATGTAACTTCAGGGGATGCAGTGTGTAGTGCATGTAACTTCAGGGGGTGCAGTGTGTAGTGCATGTAACTTCAGGGGGTGTAGTGTGTAGTGCATGTAACTTCAGGGGGTGCAGTGTGTAGTGCATGTAACTTCAGGGGATGCAGTGTGTAGTGCATGTAACTTCAGGGGCGCAGTGTGTAGTGCATGTAACTTCAGGGGGTGCAGTGTGTAGTGCATGTAACTTCAGTGGTGCTGGGTGCAGTGTGTAGTGCATGTAACTTCAGGGGATGCAGTGTGTAGTGCATGTAACTTCAGGGGCGCAGTGTGTAGTGCATGTAACTTCAGGGGGCGCAGTGTGTAGTGCATGTAACTTCAGGGGATGCAGTGTGTAGTGCATGTAACTTCAGGGGGTGCAGTGTGTAGTGCATGTAACTTCAGGGGGTGCAGTGTGTAGTGCATGTAACTTCAGGGGTGCAGTGTGCAGTGCATGTAACTTCAGGGGGTGCAGTGCATGTAACTTCAGGGGATGCAGTGTGTAGTGCATGTAACTTCAGGGGGTGCAGTGTGTAGTGCATGTAACTTCAGGGGGTGCAGTGTGTAGTGAATGTAACTTCAGGGGCGCAGTGTGTAGTGCATGTAACTTCAGGGGGCGCAGTGTGTAGTGCATGTAACTTCAGGGGATGCAGTGTGTAGTGCATGTAACTTCAGGGGGTGCAGTGCATGTAACTTCAGGGGGGTGCAGTGTGTAGTGCATGTAACTTCAGGGGGTGCAGTGTGTAGTGAATGTAACTTCAGGGGGTGCAGTGTGTCGGTCATGAAACTTCAGGGGGTGCAGTGTGTAGTGTATGTAACTTCAAGAGGTGCAGTGTGTAATTTATATTTTATATCTCAATGTTAAAATGAACCTCCCCTTAAAATTACAGACTATTCATGTCTTTGTCACTGGGAAACTTACACAATCAGCAAGGGGTCAAATACTTATTTCCTTCACTGTGTATCTACCAACCTACTGGGGGGACCTATATACCTACATACTTGGGGAGCCTGTGTACACTGGTGTCTACCACTATATGGTCACTGTATGGAGGTAATATACAGTCTGCAGAGCCTGTGTACACTGGTGTCTACCACTATATGGTCACTGTATGGGGGTAATATACAGTCTGCAGAGCCTGTGTACACTGAGATCTACCACTATGTGGTCACTGTATGGAGGTAATATGCAGTGTGCAGAGCCTGTGTACACTAGTGTCTACCACTATATGGTCACTGTATGGAGGTAATATACAGTCTGCAGAGCCTGTGTACACTGGTGTCTACCACTGTATGGTCACTGTATGGGGGTAATATACAGTCTGCAGAGCCTGTGTACACTGGTGTCTACCACTACATGTTTACTGTATGGAGGAATATACAGTCTGCAGAGCCTGTGTACATGGTGTCTTACCACTAAAATGGTCACTGTATGGAGGTATTATACAGTCTGCAGAGCCTGTGTACACTGGTACCTACCACTATATGGTCACTGTATGGGGGTAATATACAGTCTACAGAGCCTGTGTACACTGGTACCTACCACTATATGGTCACTTTATGGAGGTAATATACAGTCTGCAGAGCCTGTGTACACTGGTGTCTACCACTATATGGTCACTGTATGGAGGTAATATACAGTCTGCAGAGCCTGTGTACACGGGTGTCTACCACAAATGGTTACTGATGGAGTTATTACAGTCTGCAGCCTGTGACACGGTGTTACCACTTATGGTAACTGTATGAGGTTTATACAGTCTGCAGAGCCTGTGTACACTGGTGTCTGTCACTATTTGGTAAACTGTATGGTGGTAATTTAAGTCTGCGAACCCTGTGTTACACTGGGTCTACCACTATATGGTCACTGTATGGAGTGAATATACAGTCTGCAGAGCGGGGTGTACACTGGTGACTACCACTATATGGTCACTGAAAGGAGGGTAATATACAGTCTGCAGACCCTGTGTACATTGGTACCTACCACTATATGGTCACTGTATGGAGGTAAATACAGTTGCAGAGCCTGTGTACACTGGTACCTACCACTATATGGTCACTGTATGGAGGTAATATCAGTCTGCAGAGCCTGTGTACACTGGTGTCTACCACTAAATGGTCACTGTATGGAGGTAATATACAGTCTGCAGAGCCTGTGTACACTGGTAGCTACCACTATATGGTCACTGTATGGAGGTATTATACAGTCTGCAGAGCCTGTGTACACTGGTGTCTGTCACTATTTGGTCACTGTATGGTGGTAATATACAGTCTGCAGACCCTGTGTACACTGGTGTCTACCACTATATGGTCACTGTGGGGTAAATACAGCTGTGCTGTGAAACACTGTATACCACTTATGGTCATGAGGGAGTAAATACGTCTAGACCCGTGTTTTTTACACTTGGTACTCGATTTTATTAGTGTCACTTTTTAATTGGCGTAAATATACAGTCTGCAGACTGTGTACACTGGTGTCTACCACTATATGGCACTGTATGGAGGTAATATAACATTTCCGCAGAGCCTGTGTACACTGGTACCTACCACTATGTGGTCACTGTATGGGGGTACTATACAGTCTACAGAGCCTGTGTACACTGGTACCTACCACTATATGGTCACTTTATGGAGGTAATATCAGTCTGCAGAGCTGTGTACACGGGTTTGTCTCCCACTATATGGTCACTGTATGGGGTAATTACAGTCTGCAGAGCCTGTGTACACTGGTGTCTACCACTAAATGGTTGCTGTATGGAGATAATATACAGTCTGCAGAGCCTGTGTACACTGGTGTCTACCACTATATTGTCACTGTCTGGGGGTATTATACATTCTGCAGAGCCTGTGTACACTGGTGTCTGTCACTATTTGGTCACTGTATGGTGGTAATATACAGTCTGCATAGCCTGTGTACACGGGTGTCTGTCACTATTTGGTCACTGTATGGTGGTAATATACAGTCTGCAGAGCCTGTGTACACTGGTGTCTCCCAATATATAGTCACTGTATGGAGGTAATATACAGTCTGCAGAGCCTGTGTACACTGGTGTCTACCACTATATGGTCACTGTATGGAGGTAATATACAGTCTGCAGAGCCTGTGTACACTGGTGACTACCACTATATGGTCACTGTATGGAGGTAATATACAGTCTGCAGAGCCTGTGTACATTGGTACCTACCACTATATGGTCACTGTATGGAGGTAACATACAGTCTGCAGAGCCTGTGTACACTGGTGTCTACCACTATATGGTCACTGTATGGAGGTAATATACAGTCTGCAGAGCCTGTGTACACTGGTGTCTACCACTATATGGTCACTGTATGGAGGTAATATACAGTCTGCAGAGCCTGTGTACACTGATGTCTACCACTATATGGCCATTGTATAGATGTAATATAAGTGGGTAAAAATAAACGATAAACAAAGTCCAAAACAAAGAACAAAACATGATCATAAGACTATACGACCCCTGATTGAGGATGTATGAAACCTGTCTTTTAGAAATGCATCTAGGTATTTGTACTATTAGGGATATTGTAGGTGTGGCAGAGCTGCATTGTGGGGTCGCCCTTTTCAGGGCAGCTATCCGCCAAGAGACTTCTCAGGGTGTGTACGGGAATAGAATTATATTATTTTCTTTTCTCTCCCATCTGGAGTTATTGTCTGCAACTTTTTGCGGCTTTTTTTATTTAAGAAGTTGAGAATGTTGATTCTTCCCTCCACTTATTTCATCGTTTTCCTCCCTCGTATCACCCACAGCAACCAGGATTGGTAAATAGCTTCCCTACAGCTTTCATTTCACTACAGGATCTATTGTATGAGTTTTACCTGCTTACTGACCCGTATGTTAGATCCATTTTGTAGAGGGATTTTATTCATTGATATTTATTAAAAGTTACATTTTATGGGGCATTTGTTTATACTGTATTATAGGACTATATTGTGAGTTACTTTATTATACAGTGTTTCTTATGTATTGTATGGTGTAATACATCGTATTGTGGTGCTTTCTGAGTATTTCATATAATATATTGCATAATAGGGCATCACAGATTTATACAATGTTTCTTATCCATATATATTGTATCACAGCACATTACCTTATACAGTAAATGTTATCCTTGTATACTGTACGGTGTTATATACTGTATTATAGGACTATATTGTGCATTGCATTATGCAGTGTATCTAATCCTTATATATTGTACAGTGTTGTATACTGTGTTATAGGACTATATTGTGCATTGCATTATTCAGAGCATCTTAGATATTGTACAATGCTATATACTGGATCATATGCCTATATCGTGCATTATACAGAGTATCGTATCCTTATATATTGTACAATGCTATATGCTGGATCATATGTCTTAGTCGTGCATTATACTGAATATCGTATCCCTATATTGTATGACTATATTGTGCATTATAAAGTGTATCTTATCCTTATATATTGTATGTGGTTATATTCTGTATTATAGGACTAGTTTGTGTATTACATTATACAGTGTATCTTATATATTGCATCATCATACAGTGTATCTTATCCTTATATACTGTACAGTGTTATATACTGTTATAGGACTATATCGTGCATTATACAGAGTATCTTATCCTTATAAACTGTACAGTGTTATATACTGTTGTAGGACTATATTGTGCATTACATTATTCAGGGTATCTTATCCTTAGATATTGCACACTGCTATACACTGGATCATATGCCTATATCGTGCATTATACAGAGTATCGTATCCTTATATTGTATGATTATGTTGTGCGTTGCATTTGGTATTTATTTACTTTTATTGTCCCCCACTGTTAATATTGGATCTTTGTAATAAAATTATATCAGAGAGAAATCTTATCCCCTTAATAATACTGGTGTTATATAAGGGAAATAACTTTATTGGAACCAAAATTTTTAAAAGAAAATCTTTAAAGCCAAATTAAATACGGAACAAAGCCATCAACCCCCTTATCAGAAAATGACCAGCAACTACAAAATGAAATGTTATCTTATTTTATCGAAAATTGTGTAAAATACAAGAGACATATGAGAGGGTGGAGGAATGGCCGTGCAGGGTTGTCAGGAGCGACACTAACGGCCCAGCTAAATGGGGGACGGAGATTTGGTTACAGATCACTATTTATAAGCAGCAATGCAAATACCCTGGATCAATTAAGACACATTGTATCGCTGCAATCCAGGCCCCCCGTACCAGATAGATTGTACAATCACATTTGTTTGAAGCACAATTTCCGCTTAACAGGGAGGGATCCAATTTGTACAGACACATTTTTTATGGGCTGGCAGCAGATCCAGTTAAACCCTTGAACGGGATCTGGAGATGCTTACAGATACATTGTTTTTTGGCTGCAGGCAATAGCTAAACCCACTGGACGATCCTTAGATATTGTACAATTCTATGACTGGTATACCCCAAATCGGCATTAACAGAGTATCTATCCTTAGTATTGTACAATAACTCTATCGCTGATCAATGCCTAGATCGAGCTTTAATACGAGTATCGTATCCTATATTGTATGATATTTGTGCGTTGTATTGTATAATCCTTACTAAATTGATTGACGTTGATACCAAACTGTACAGTTGGATACTTGTAAAAACATGTAAGCTGCAGAATTCCAGCAAACAGTGTATCTATCCAATTACTAATGACTGTGTTATAATGGAGAATAACATTAACTCTGAAAGGAACCGAAATTGACAGTATAACATGTGTCAGAACAGATGTGCATTAAACACTGGAAATCCGAGATTGCACACGCTATCACATGTCGGCTCCAGCCGCAACTGGCGGATCAGAGATTGTACAGATAACATTACGAGAAGAATGTATCCATCTAATCCTTGTACATCGAAATTGTAATTACATTGAGACAATGAGCAGGGTGGGTAACCCTGAGATCCAGGAGATTGTACAGATGCACATATCGAACGCAGATCCACTCAAACCCCCTGGACGGATCGAGATTGTACAGATCACATTGTATGAAAACACTGATCCGCTAAACCCCCTGGTACGGATCTGGAGATTGTACAGATCACTTGTAATCGGCTGCAGCAGATCCAGTAAACCCCTGGACGGATCCGGAGATTGTACAGATCACATTGTATCGTGCAAGCAGATCCAGCTAAACCCCTGACGGATCCGGAGATTGTTACAGATCACATTGTTCAGAGCAGCAATCCAGCTAAACCCCTGGACAGGATCGGAGATTGTAAAAGATCACAATGTATCGGCTGAGCAGATCAGCTAAACCCCCTGGACGGATCTGGAGATTGTAAGATCAAAATTGTATCGCTTGAAATCAGATCCAGGCTTAACCCCCTGGACGGAATCTGGTGATTGTACAGATTCACATTGTATCAATGCAGCAGATCCAGCTAAACCCCTGGACTGGATCCGATGATTGTACAGATCACATTGAAAATCGGCTGCAGCAGATCACATGCCTAAAACTACCCTGGACGGATCCAGAGATTGTACAGATCCACATTGTATCGGACATCAGCCGATCCAGCTAACCAACTGGACGATCCAGGAGATTGTAAGATCAATGTATCGGCTGCAGCAGTCCGCTAAACCCCTGGACGGATCGGAGATGTACAGATCACATTGTATCAAAGCAGCAGATCCACCCTAAAAACCCTGACGGATCGGAGATTGTAACAGATCACATTGAAATGAGAAGCAGCAGATCCAGCTCAATCCGCCCTGGACGGATCCGGAGATTGTACAGTCACCATTGTATGGAGAGCAGATCCAGCTAAACCCCCTGGACGGATCCAGAGATTGTACAGACAATTGTATGGCTGCAGCAGATCAGCTAACCCCCTGGACGGATCCAGGATTGACAGATCACATTGTATCAGAAGCAGCAGATCCAGCTAAACCCTACGGATCCGGAGATTGTACAGATCACATTGTATCGACAATTGCAGAATCCAAGGCTAAACCCCTGGACGGACCGAGTATTGTACAGATACTTTCATGGCTGCAGCAGATCCAGCTAAACCCCCTGGACGGATCCGGAGATTGTACAGATCACATTGTATCGGAAGCAGCAGATCCAGCTAAACCCCCTGGACGGATCCGGAGATTGTACAGATCACATTGTATCGGCTGCAGCAGATCCAGCGAAACCCCCTGGACGGATCCGGAGATTGTACAGATCACATTGTATCAGAAGCAGCAGATCCAGCTAAACCCCCTGGACGGATCTGGAGATTGTACAGATCACATTGTATCGGCTGCAGCAGATCCAGCTAAACCCCCTGGACGGATCCGGAGATTGTACAGATCACATTGTATCGGCTGCAGCAGATCCAGCTAAACCCCCTGGACGGATCCGGAGATTGTACAGATCACATTGTATGAGAAGCAGCAGATCCAGCTAAACCCCCTGGACGGATCCGGAGATTGTACAGATCACATTGTATCGGCTGCAGCAGATCCAGCTAAACCCCCTGGACGGATCCGGAGATTGTACAGATCACATAGTATCGGCAGCAGATCCAGCTAAACCCCCTGGACGGATCCAGAGATTGTACAGATCACATTGTATCAGAAGCAGCAGATCCAGCTAAACCCCCTGGACAGATCCGGAGATTGTACAGATCACATTGTATCGGCTGCAGCAGATCCAGCTAAACCCCCTGGACGGATCCGGAGATTGTACAGATCACATTGTATCAGAAGCAGCAGATCCAGCTAAACCCCCTGGACGGATCCGGAGATTGTACAGATCACATTGTATGAAAAGCAGCAGATCCAGCTAAACCCCCTGGACGGATCCGGAGATTGTACAGATCACATTGTATCGGCTGCAGCAGATCCAGCTAAACCCCCTGGACGGATCCAGAGATTGTACAGATCACATTGTATGAAAGCAGCAGATCCAGCAAAACCCCCTGGACGGATCCGGAGATTGTACAGATCACATTGTATGCGCAGCAGCAGATCCAGCTAAACCCCCCGGCACGGATCCGTAGACTGTACAGATCACATAGTATCTGCTGCAGCAGATCCAGCTAAACCCCCTGGACGGATCCGGAGATTGTACAGATCACATTGTATCGGCTGCAGCAGATCCAGCTAAACCCCCTGGACGGATCCGGAGATTGTACAGATCACATTGTATCAGAAGCAGCAGATCCAGCTAAACCCCCTGGACGGATCCAGAGATTGTACAGATCACATTGTATCAGAAGCAGCAGATCCAGCAAACCCCCGGGACGGACCAAGTTTGTACAGCACATTGTTCGGCAGAAAATTCCAGCAAAACCCCCTGGACGGATCCGGAATTGTACAATCACATTGATCAAACACAGATCCAGCAAAAACCCCCTGGACGACCCGGGAGATTGTAAGATACTGATGGGCGCAACCAGAAAACCCCCCTGGGAAACGGATCCGGAGTTTGTACAGATCACATTGTATCGCTGCGCGATCCAGCAAACCCCCCCGGGAGGGATCCGGAGATTGTAAATCACATTGTATCAGAAGCGCAATCCACTAAACCCCCGGGGACGGATCCGGAGATTGTACAATCACTTTGATGGCAGCGATCACAAAAACCCCCGGGAGGGACCCGAGTTTTGAAAGACACATTGTACGGTGCAGCAGATCCACAAAAACCCCCCGGGACGGATCGGAGATTGTAAGATACATTGTTTTAAAACACAGATCAGCAAAACCCCCCGACGGACCCGGGAGATGACGATCACATTGTATGGCACAGATCAGCAAAACCCCCCTGGACGGATCCGGAGATTGACAGAACCTTGTATGGGGCTGCGCAGTCCAGAAAAACCCCCGGAGGATCCGGGATTTACAGATCACTTTTAAAAGGGCAGGCCAGCTAAACCCCGGGGACGACCCCGGAAAAATTGTACAGATCACTTTGTATAGTGCAGAGATCCGCTAAACCCCCGGGACGGATCCGGGGATTGTACAGATCACAGGGATGGGCGCAGATCCAGCAAAAACCCCCGGACACCCGGAATTTTGTCAGATCACTGTATGAGAAGCGCAATCCCATTAAATCACGATTTTAAATTACATAGAAATTCCGGGAGACGCTTCAATTGGGACCCCCTTGAAGAGCAGATCATAATATAGCAGAAAATCTCATTCAAAAACCCTCTCTGTGAATATGTGAAGTTTTATCATCTACTGTGTCTCATACATCAGCAAATGTCTGGAAACCTCATCAGTTACCAAAAATCCATCCAGAGCAAGACAAACAGAAGACAGGAGGGAAGCGATACTATGCGCCCCACTTCAAAAAGACTCCCCCATTCGCACAGTTCCCGAAGAAAAAAAAGGGGGTGATGCCAAAGTCTCTGTGCCTAACCTGGGTGATGCTCTTAAAGTGAGGCCCACCCCTCAGCAAGTTACGGGGAAAAGGAGGGGGGGAACAACCCACGTCTGTCCCTCACCTCCCCATGTGTGGTGCTCTAAATGTGAGACTCCACCCACTCAGCACAGTTACAGAGAGAAAGAAGAGGGGGTGATGCCAAAGTCTCTGTGCAGCAGGGCGCCATATTTTTAAAATAAGACGCGGGGTCTGCTCACAGAAAAAAAAACCCCCCCTAAATTCCCCCCCCAAAAACGCGGGACCCCCCCCCTTGGACCCTGGCCCCCCGGGCCACCCTGGGGGGGACCCCCCGCGGGGCCCCCCTGGGGGGGCCCCCCCCCGGGCCCCGGCCGCCACCCTGGACGCTCCTTTGTGCACCTTAAATTAAACTCTTTTCAATCCAGTTCAAAGCATTTTTAGGATTTGGTTTTGTCCTGCGCTGTGCAGACCTCTCCTAAGGCTCTGTCCACACAGCGAGGTTTATGGGTCGGATTTTCACATAGTTTGCGGATTTGGAAACCATCTGAAAACCGACAAGAAACCGTCTCCAGAGACTTTAAAAGAAAATCTGTTCAGTGGCCGGCGGCGGCCGAAAAATGTAGAGCTTGCACAATGTTCCACCCAGTTGTCAGACAGAAGGGGCGACATGTATGATCGGGCTTTTCGCCTTTTTTTTTGGGGGTATACTGCGCCTCCCGGCCCGAATCCCCCGTCGGGGCGCGGGGATTCATGTTAGGCGCGTGTTTTTGCCACTTTCAGCTGCGTCCCAGAAGGGGGGGCAATGGGGGCGGTGTAGGCGCGGGTAGGCGTTGGGGGGGGGACGCGGCGGCTCAAAAACCCGAGGCATGTACGTGGGAGCGGCAAAGCGAGGCCAATGCAGCGCTCGGCAGCTCCGACAGGCCAACCTAGTTTATTTGGCTAAAAAGTCCCCGGGGGGCGAAGTAAGGGACGAACATGCGAAAGGAAGCAGATAGAAAAATCGCACTAAAAATCTCGGGGGCTCCCTCTGAGCAGGAGTATATTCCGAAAAAAAACCCTTTATAAAGGGGGAAACAGTGTCAGAAAAAAGCCAAAAACCCCAAAAAAAAAAAAATTAAAAAAAAAAACACTTTTCAAAAAAAAGAACGGCGCAATATCAAGAATTAGGTATTGGAAAATTGCCGGGGAATACAGTAATTCAAATTCTGAAAGCTTTCTCATTGGGTCGGCATAAACCACCAATAGAAGGGGCGAAAGTGAACCATTAAAAAAACCCAAGGAGAACATTGACCAATCAGAATCAAAAGCGGGACAGTTAAAATACAGAAAAAAATGAAAATACTGATTGGCTGAGCTAGTGGGGTTGGCTACTCGGCCAAAGAATATACATAAAGACCCATTATCCTATGGAATTTTGAACCATCAAAATCCCCAAGGTGGACGTTCAAAATACAGTAAAAATGCAGAAAAGAGCTGATTGGTTGAGCTAGTGGGGGCTTGGCTATCCCAGCCAATCAGAGCGCGAGCTACTTCTCCCATTGTAGTCTATGGAAAGAGCGGCGCCAGGCAATCTCAGCGCTCAGCTCCGTGCGGCATGGAGTATGAATAAAAAAATAATTTTTATTAGTAAATCATTACAGATAAAACTGAAACCTTCTTTAAAAAATAAAAAGCAGTTAAACCCCCGAACAACGCTTTGTCGCCGAGCCCCGGGCGCTACAAAGGAATTGCAATAAGAGAATCGCCGGGAATACAGAAATTTCAAATTTTTTTAAAGGCTTCTCATTGGTCGGCAGAAGCCAGCCAATCAGAATAGGACGACAAAGACCCATTATATCCTAGGGAGAAGTTTGCCCAAATCAGAATAGGACACGGGGACCCATTTAACCTTGGAGAAATATAGACCAATCAAAATCCAAGGGCGGGACAGTTAAAAATACAGTAAAAATAAGAAAAGAGTGATTGGCTGAGCTAGGGGGGGGCTTGCTACCCCAGCCAATCAAGCGCAACTATTTTCCCATTAAGTCTTTTGGGAGAGACGCGCAATGAAATCCGGCCTCAGCGCCGTGCGCATGGAGTTTTTTAAAAAAAAAATCATTTTTATTAAGTGTAAAAACATTATCAATAAAAGAGCAAAAACATTCTGTAAAATAAATCAGTTAAATCCCGAACAACGCGTTTTTTCGCCGAGACCGGCGCACATATGGAATTGCAATATAGAGAATTGCCGGGAAATACAGTAATTCAAATTGTTTAAGCTCTTCTGATTGGCGGATAAACCGCCAAACAGAATAGGACGACAATGTCCCATTATATCCTATGGAGGAGAATTGACCAATCAGAATAGGAGCGAACAGGACCCTTATAACCAATGGAGAAAAATTTACCAATCAAATTCCCAAGGCGGGAACAGTTCAAAATACAGTAAAAATGCAGAAACGAGCAAAATTGGTTGAGCGCGGGGCTCGTCCGCTTAGCCAATCAGAGGCGAGCTACTTTCTCCATAGAGTTCTATGGGGAAAAGAAATTCTGAGCGCGCTCTGTGATTGGCTAATTAAAAGAAGCGCCGTTATTTGGACCAATGGGAGAGCGAGCGACGCTCCTATGGATTTTCTAATGCAATCTGAAATAAAACTGTACATGGCCGAAATCAAATTTAAAACTACAGAAGTTGTCCCGATGTGTATATAAACGAATGATAAAAATGGGGGGTAAAACAAAAAAAATATTAAATCAATAAAATCAGTTTATTTTTTTCTTTTCAATTAGCCAGGATCAATAGTATGGGTGCAGCGAAAATAAAGAAATAAACATGATTTTATTGATTTTAATATTTTTTTTTCGTTACCCCCATATTATTCATTCGTTTTATATACACATCGGGACAACTTCTGTAGTGTTATAATTTGATTTCGGGCCCTGTACATTTTATTCAGATTGCATTAGAAAATCCCTAGGAGCGTCGCTCGCTCTCCCATTGGTCCAAAATTAACGGGGCCTCTTTTAACTTTTGCCAATCACAGGCGCGGCTCAGAATTTCTTTTCCCATATGAACTCTAGGAGAAAGTTAGCTCGCACTCTGATTGGCTAAGCTGGACGGCCCCCGCTGCTTCAACCAAAACAGCTCGTTTCTGCCTTTTTACTGTATTTTGAACTGTCCCGCCTGGAAATATGATTGGTCAATTTTTTCTCCATAGGTTATAATGGTCCCTGTCGCTCCCATTCTGATTGGTCAATTCTCCTCCATAGGATATAATGGGCCACTGTCGCTCCTAGTCTGATTGGTCGGCATAAAACCACCAATCAGAAAAAGCTTAAACCCAATTTGAATTTACTGTATTTCCCGGGAAATTTTCTCTCTATTGCAATTCCCTATGTAGCGCGGTTCGGCGACAAACGCGTTGTTAGGGATTTTATTAATTTTCATAGAAGGTTTTGAGCTCCTTTTCAGAGAATTATTTTTACACTTAATAAAAATGATTTTTTATTCAAAAACTCCATGCCGCACGGTGCTGAGGGGCGAGATTGCATTGCGCCGATCTCCCCATAGACTACAATGGGAGAATTTAGCTCGCCCCTCTGATTGGGCTGGGATACCCAAAAGCCCCCCTAGCTCAGCCAATCAGCTCTTTTCTGCCTTTTTTACTGTATTCTGAACTGTCCCGCCTTTGATTCTTGATTGGTAAATTTAGTTCCCCAATAGGTTTTAATGTTCACTGTCGCTCCTATTCTGATTGGCCGGTTTTTAGGGCCGACCAATCAGAATAGCTTTTCAGAATTTGAATTACTGTATTTCCCGCTAATTTCCCTATATCCTAATTCTTAAATTTAGGATATTTGGAAATGATTTTGTTTTATGTATTTTTTATTTTTTAGGTTTCAGCTCTTTTCCTGAGAATGTTGAACGACCTTTATAAAGGCGATTTTTGATTCATACTCCGCACCGACATCTGGAATGATTTCTCGCTGTTCCAGCCTGTCTCGCATCGGAACAGATTTTCGGAGCAGTCCTGCACGGCGCCTAAGTCCCGCACTGCGCCCATGTCCCCGCACTGTGCCCCACACACACTGGCGAGGCGCAGGGAACTTTTCCCCGCATGTATGACCGCACTACCTCCGGCGGCGAATCTCAGGCGCAGCGACGCACTGCGCCTAAGTCCCGCACTGCGCCTAACACACTGGCGAGGCGCAGCGGACTTTACATGGAATGTATGAACGCGCCCCGGCGCCGACATAAATCAGGCGCAGATTTCGCCGGAAAACTAGCGGAAAAGCGCGCCCCAACCCGGCGAGCTTCATACATGTCGCCCAAGGTGAGCAATTCATTGGTTATGGGGGGCAGGCGAATCCGCAAACAGAACTGTCCCCCAAAACCATTCAGAAGATGATAAAATACCGTCCAGATTCTAATACAGGATCTGCTCCCCATTTTACAACTGCCCTGTGGAAGCACCTAAGTGGGCCCCCCACGCTTAATGAGGCAGGGGCTCCATGACCCTCTCCTGCCCCCCACTATCCAGTGTAATTGTGCCCCCCTCCCTTATAATGAGGCAGGGGCTGCATGACCCCCTCCTACCCCCCCCCACTATCCAATGTAATTGTGCCCCCCACGCTTAATGAGGCAGGGGCTCCATGACCCCCTCCTGCCCCCCACTATCCAGTGTAATTGTGCCCCCATCCCTTATAATGAGGCAGGGGCTCCATTACCTCCTCCTGCCCCCATATATCCAGTGTAATTGTGCCCCCCTCCCTTATAATGAGGCAGGGGCTGCATGACCCCCTCCTGCCGCCCCCCACTATCCAATGTAATTGTGCCCTCCTCCCTTATAATGAGGCAGGGGCTGTAAAACCCCCTCCTGCCCCCTATCTTCCAGTGTACGTGTGCCCCCTTCCCTTATCATTATGAGGCAGGGGCTGTATAACCCCTCCTGCCACCCCCACCCTCCAGTTAAGGAAGAGAGCCCCCTCCCATCATTAGCCGGGCGCCCCTGCTCCCCAGTGGTTTGGTAATGGGTCCTGCGCGGTCTGAGGACTTTGCAGGGAGGCGGCTGCCGGTAAACGCTGCGTCTTCTGCGCTCGGGGAGATTCACAAAACCACAAAATGCTCAGAATCTGTTGTTTTTGTCTCCATTCCCCGGATCTGTACTAATTAAAAGGAGGAGAGAACACAACAAAGTAACAGAGCGGAAACTGTATAGCAGCTGGAGCCGGGGGGCTGCCCACTGATGCCCTATGGCAGCGGATGGGGCAAGAGGATGGGGCAGGTGATGGAGCATGAGGATGGGGCAGGTGATGGAGCATGAGGATGGGGCAGCGGATGGGGCAAGAGGATGGGGCAGGTGATGGAGCATGAGGATGGGGCAGGTGATGGGACATGAGGATGGGGCAGGTGATGGAGCATGAGGATGGGGCAGGTGATGGGACATGAGGATGGGGCAGGTGATGGGGCAGGTGATGGAGCATGAGGATGGGGCAGGTGATGGAGCATGAGGATGGGGCAGGTGATGGAGCATGAGGATGGGGCAGGTGATGTGGCAGGTGATGGAGCATGAGGATGGGGCAGGTGATGGAGCATGAGGATGGGGCATGAGGATGGGGCAACTGATGGGGCAAGAGGATGGGGCAGGTGATGGGGCAGGTGATGGGGCAGCTGATGGGGCAAGAGGATGGGGCAGGTGATGGAGCATGAGGATGGGGCAGGTGATGGATCATGAGGATGGGGCAGGTGATGGGGCAGGTGATGGGGCATGAGGATGGGGCAGGTGATGGGGCAGGTGATGGGGCATGAGGATGGAGCAGGTGATGGGACATGAGGATGGAGCAGGTGATGGGGCAGGTGATGGGGCAGCGGATGGGTGCAGGTGAATGGAGCATGGGGGGGGATGTGGCAGGTGATGGAGCATGAGGATGGGGCAGGTGATGGAGCATGAGGATGGGGAAGGTGATGGGACATGAGGATGGGGCAGGTGATGGGACATGAGGATGGGGAAGGTGATGGGACATGAGGATGGGGCAGGTGATGGAGCATGAGGATGGGGCAGGTGATGGAGCATGAGGATGGGGCAGGTGATGGGGCAGGTGATGGAGCATGAGGATGGGGCAGGTGATGGGGCATGAGGATGGGGCAGGTGATGGAGCATGAGGATGGGGCAGGTGATGGGGCAGGTGATGGGACATGAGGATGGGGCAGGTGATGGGACATGAGGATGGGGCAGGTGATGGGGCAGGTGATGGAGCATGAGGATGGGGCAGGTGATGGAGCATGAGGATGGGGCAGGTGGTGGGGCATGAGGATGGGGCAGGTGATGGGGCATGAGGATGGGGCAGGTGATGGAGCATGAGGATGGGGCAGGTGATGGAGCATGAGGATGGGGCAGGTGATGGGGCAGGTGATGGGACATGAGGATGGGGCAGGTGATGGAGCATGAGGATGGGGCAGGTGATGGAGCATGAGGATGGGGCAGGTGATGTGGCAGGTGATGGAGCATGAGGATGGGGCAGGTGATGGAGCATAAGGATGGGGCAGGTGATGGAGCATGAGGATGGGGCAGGTGATGGAGCATGAGGATGGGGCAGGTGGTGGGGCATGAGGATGGGGCAGGTGATGGGACATGAGGATGGGGCAGGTGATGGAGCATGAGGATGGGGCAGGTGATGGAGCATGAGGATGGGGCAGGTGATGGAGCATGAGGATGGGGCAGGTGATGGGACATGAGGATGGGGCAGGTGATGGGGCAGGTGATGGGGCATGAGGATGGGGCAGGTGATGGGGCATGAGGATGGGGCAGGTGATGGGACATGAGGATGGGGCAGGTGATGGAGCATGAGGATGGGGCAGGTGATGGGGCATGAGGATGGGGCAGGTGATGGAGCATGAGGATGGGGCAGGTGATGGGACATGAGGATGGGGCAGGTGATGGGGCAGGTGATGGGGAGGTGGGAGGGAATGGGAGGGATGGGCAGGGATGGGGCAGGTGATGGGACATGAGGATGGGGCAGGTGATGGAGCATGAGGATGGGGCAGGTGATGGAGCATGAGGATGGGGCAGTTGATGGGACATGAGGATGGGGCAGGTGATGGAGCAGGTGATGGAGCATGAGGATGGGGAAGGTGATGGAGCATGAGGATGGGGCAGTTGATGGGACATGAGGATGGGGCAGGTGATGGAGCAGGTGATGGGACATGAGGATGGGGCAGGTGATGGGACATGAGGATGGGGCAGGTGATGGGGCAGGTGATGGAGCAGGTGATGGGACATGAGGATGGGGCATGAGGATGGGGCAGGTGATGGAGCATAAGGATGGAGCATGAGGATGGGGCAGGTGATGGAGCATGAGGATGGGGCATGAGGATGGGGCAGGTGATGGGGCATGAGGATGGGGCAGGTGATGGAGCATGAGGATGGGGCAGGTGATGGGACATGAGGATGGGGCAGGTGATGGAGCATGAGGATGGGGCAGGTGATGGAGCATGAGGATGGGGCAGGTGATGGAGCATGAGGATGGGGCAGGTGATGGAGCATGAGGATGGGGCAGGTGATGGAGCATGAGGATGGGGCAGGTGATGGAGCATGAGGATGGGGCAGGTGATGGAGCATGAGGATGGGGCAGGTGATGGGACATGAGGATGGGGCAGGTGATGGGGCAGGTGATGGGGCATGAGGATGGGGCAGGTGATGGGGCATGAGGATGGGGCAGGTGATGGAGCATGAGGATGGGGCAGGTCGGGGCCGGCTATGACCCCTGATAATACCTGTGGTCGGGGGCCTGCTATGACCTCTTATGATGCCCGGGGCCCAGTTGTTGTCCCTTATGATGCCCGGGGCCCGGTTGTGACCCCTTATAATGCCCGGTGCCCGGTTGTGACCCCTTATGATGCCCGGTGTCTAGTTGTTGTCCGTTATGATGCCCGGGGCCCAGTTGTGGTCCCTTATGATGCCCGGTGTCTAGTCATTGTCCCTTTTGATGCCCAGGGCCCGGTTGTGACCCCTTATGATGCCCGGTGTCCGGTTGTGGTCCCTTATGATGCCCGGTGTCTAGTCGTTGTCCCTTATGATGCCCGGTGTGCGGTTGTGGTCCCTTATGATGCCTGCGGCCCGGGGCCCGGTTGTGGTCCCTTCGGATGCCCGGGGCCCGGTTGTGGTCCCTTATGATGACCGGTGCCCGGTTGTGGTCCCTTATGATGCCTGCGGCCCGGGGCATGGTTGTGGTCCCTTACGATGCCCGGGGCCTGGTTGTGGCCCCTTATGATGCCCGGTGCCCGGTTATGGTCCCTTATGATGCCCGGGGCTCGGTTGTGAACCCTTATGATGCCCGGTGTCTGGTTGTGGTCCCTTATGATGCCTGCGGCCCGGGGCCCGGTTGTGATCCCTTAGGATGCCCGGGGCCCGGTTGTGGTCCCTTATGATGCCGGGGCCTGGTTGTGGTCCCTTATGATGCCCGGGGCCTGGTTGTGGCCCCTTATGATGCCCGGAGCCTGGTTGTGGTCCCTTATGATGCCCGGGGCCCGGTTGTGAACCCTTATGATGCCCGGTGTCTGGTTGTGGTCCCTTATGATGCCCGGGGCCCGGTTGTGAACCCTTATGATGCCCGGGGCCCGGTTGTGAACCCTTATGATGCCCGGGGACTGGTTGTGCGCCCGTATGATGCCCGCGGCCGGGGTGTGGTCCCTTAGGAGGCCCGGGGCCGGGTTGTGGCCCCTTATGATGCCCGGAGCCTGGTTGTGGTCCCTTATGATGCCCGGGGCCCGGTTGTGAACCCTTATGATGCCCGGTGTCTGGTTGTGGCCCCTTATGATGCCCGGGGCCCGGCTGAGGTATACAGCGGTCAGGCTCTCAGATATCTCTGGTCATGATGTAGCTGCAGACTCCGGTGTCGGCCCCAAATTCCTGATCTCAGCATCCGGGACAGAATTAGAGGAAAGCTCCGTCCATTTATCGCTCCTCAGTTGGGACACAGAATCCAATCCCAGAAGTGTCCCTGAGTGACCGCACCCCCGGCGCTCCGAGCCCCGCAGCACATTACACCACTACCTCCTCACATCCATTTGGCAAATTATTCTGCATTTCTCAGAAGGGAGAACGGCGGCGACTTACAGGAAATGATTACATTATGGACAATAAAGCGCAACAATCGTGCAGCTCAGAACCGGAGCTACAAAGAGCGGCTGAAATACCGCCAGACCGTGCCCCAGCCGAACCAGACCCAAGAACAAAGCCAAAACTGCACCCGGCCCCGATATCTACAGCCAAACCGGGTCACCGAACCGAGACAAGGAGCAGTATGATAGTATATTCTTGTACATAGGAGCAGAATGATAGTAGTTATATTCTTGTACATAGTGGGCGGTATTACAGTAGTTATATCCCCGTACATAGGGGGCAGTATTATAGTAGTTATATTTTGTACATAGGGAGTAGTATTATAGTCTTTTATATTCTTGTACATAGGGGGCAGTATTATAGTAGTTATATTCTTGTACATAGGGGACAGTATTATAGTAGTTATATTCTTGTACATAGGGGGCAGTATTATAGTAGTTATATTCTTGTACATAGGGAGCAGTATTATAGTAGTTATATTCTTGTACATAGGGGGCAGTATTATAGTAGTTATATTCTTGTATATAGGGGCAGTATTATAGTAGTTATATTCTTGTACATAGGGGGCAGTATTATAGTAGTTATATTCTTGTACATAGGGGCAGTATTATAGTAGTTATATTCTTGTACGTAGGGGGCAGTATTATAGTAGTTATATTCTTGTACATAGAGGGCAGTATTATAGTAGTTATATTCTTGTACATAGGGAGCAGTATTATAGTAGTTATATCCTTGTACATAGGTGGCAGCATTATAGTAGTTATATTCTTGTACATAGGAGCAGTATTATAGTAGTTATATTCTTGTACATAGGGGGCAGTATTATAGTAGTTATATTCTTGTACATAGGGGGCAATATTATAGCAGTTATATTCTTGTACATAGAGGGCAGTATTATAGTAGTTATATTCTTGTACATAGGGGGCAGCATTATAGTAGTTATATTCTTGTACACAGGGGACAGTATTATAGTAGTTATATTCTTGTACATAGGGGGAAGTATTATAGTAGTTATATTCTTTTACATAGAGGGCAGTATTATAGTAGTTATATTCTTGTACATAGGGGGCAGTATTATAGTAGTTATATTCTTGTACATAGGGAGCAGTATTGTAGTAGTTATATACTTGTACACAGGGGGCAGTATAATAGTAGTTATATTCTTGTACATAGGGGGCAGTATTATAGTAGTTATATTCTTGTACATAGGGGACAGTATAATAGTAGTTATATTCTTGTACATAGGGGACAGTATAATAGTAGTTATATTCTTGTACATAGGGGGCAGTATTATAGTAGTTATATTCTTGTAAAAGGAGCAGTATTATAGTAGTTATATTCTTGTACATAGGGGGCAGTATTATAGTAGTTATATTCTTATATTTATGAGTTTTTCATAATTTTTTACTTTTGGTCTGCAGTATCAGGCTCCTTTTCAGCTCTTGTGTAGAATATTACGTTCTTTCTATTCTCTGATCTAGACCTATTATAGCCTCTCTGTTTGTCGGATGTTACTTTCTATGCACCGAGTGATAACCAGATTTGTCGGATTTATTTGTGCCGTCGTATATTTCGATATTGTTGATGGGAATCATCATTGAAAATATAAAGCGAGGATTTAGTTCAATGAAGCGGAGTTATTTAATGATCACTTGGTCTATAAATATGATTTAGAGTCTACAAAGCGTCCAGCAAACCAAATGGAAAGATGCGCAGGATCAGACGAGACAAGTTCATTATCCGGACATGTTTTATAAAACTTAGGAAGAGACGCAAAGAGTGTTGACTGGAAGTGACGCAGCGCCTGCCGGAGCCGGACTGTCAGAGACGATGAGTACGAGCTGTGGCTGCCACATTACAGCTGCAATGTCCAGCACAGAGGAGCACACTACATGTGACACCATTGACAGGCGGAGGCCGGGGGCCCAGGGAAATACAGCTCTGGAAAAAATTAAGAAACCACTACAAAATATTCAGTTTCTCAGATTTTTCTCTATATTTTTGGAGAAAAAATGTACATTGTTCATATTATATAAACTACTGACAACGTCTCCGTAATTCAAAGCAAAAAAAATTGTATTTGCAGTAAATGAGAAATCTTAATCAAAATAATAAAAAAGAAGTAGCAGCAGAGCTGTCAGCCCTCAAATAATGCAAAGAAAATAAGTTTATATTTCTTTAGAAACAATAAGACTCATGTTTGAAGTAAGAAATAGTCAGATATCAATATTTGGTTGAATAACCATGATCTGTTCATTCAAATTCCTTTTGGCCTATTCTTTGTTTTGCCATCCAGCTTGTCCTATTGCAAGAGGATTGTGAAGAGTACATCAGGGTTTTTTATACTGTCCTTCATTAACCCCTTAAGCCGAACGCCTGAAAAGTACTTAATGACCAGACTTTCAATGACGAAGTTGTCTGAGGCCTCGTTTTATTCGAGACAAGTTGTACTTTATGGGGGAATAGCTTAAGTTCCCTTATAAATAATTGCAGTTTTGTTTTTTTTATTTTTTTTTTACACCATTTACATTTCACACTTAATAACTTGTAAGATTAATTCTACAGGTTATTACGGTCGTGTGGATACCTAATATGTGTAGTTTTTTGTGTGTGTGTAATATATGCACAATTATTTTTTATTAAATATTTATTTTTATTTTATTATTTATTTTTTATTCTTTTTTTCCCCCACTTTTTATGTTTTTTACTTTTTTTTTTTTTTTTAAATCCCCTGAAGGGAGAACTGTTTTACATATTTTTTTTTGTACACTTTGTAATGTATTAGCATATTAATATATGCTAATACATTTTAATCTGTGTCAGTCTGTTACAGGCAGTGATCAGGACAGCACACAGTGTGTCCTGATCACTGGCTTCATACACAGACAGCCCTGGGGCTACTCTAGGTCCCCAGGGCTGACTGTGCAGCCGTTTCCCGGGCTCTGTCAGGTCACCGGGTGTTCCAATCACCCGACAGAGCAGGGAAACCCTTTGATTGCGCTGCGGTGACGAACCTTGGCAATCAAAGGGTTAAAGCACCGGGTTGTGGAGGTTTCCCCCACTCCCCGGTTCTTGCAGGAGTTGCGCTGGGATCAGGGCTGTGTAGCACAGTGTGTAGGACAATATCAAACTTCAACTCAATATATATATTCAGCGTATTATAAATCAAGGAAAACGTTGCCCAGAATAGCCTGTCCAGCCCCAAACTTCATGCAATCCAATAAACATCTAGGACAACTCTAGCACTATTTTCAAATTTGCTTAATTTTTATTTTTCATCTTTTTTATAGTATTCTAATAACGTATCTTATTGTATAAGTGCTTGAACAGTGCTTGAAAAGTGCTTGCAACAATGTGCACTACGACTCACAAGAGAGATATGCAGGAACAAACATTGGCATTAATGCATGCAATAAATGCGGGGGACTACAATTTTCAAATGGTTCAGTCCATTCCCATAAGCCTAGTATCCTGCATGATCAATCATGAGGCACTTATCTTAGTCAGAGTGTGTGGCTTCCTACGCTCCGTGCTGGTATGTCTATAGCCTTTCCACTGTCACATCTGATCCTCTCGTCATCTGACAAGAAGGTTAGTGCGCCTGCGCGACGTTTCGGGGCGTACCCCTTTCTCAAGCTCACCTTCCGTGCCCGCATCTGTGCTTTATATAGGTAACCTAAGTTTCTTGTTAACCCTTCAAACACCTTTAATCGCCTATTGCACCCTATTTACACAGTGCTTGCATTACAAAAACGCATTCCATTTGGATTCTTCATTAAGGCCAATTGGACTCATGGATTCCAATCTGGAAATCCAGTACACCTCCCTCTGTAATAGTTTCCTTTTTGTATCAGCTTCATTAGTACCTTCTACTTGCTCCAACACGCACCACTTAAGTTCACTAGTATTATGTTTTAATTCAAAAAAATGTTTGGCAACGGATGTTTCGCCAAATTTCTTTGTGTCTTCTTTCTTACTATCTCCTTCAATCTTACATTCAATCTTATTCATTCAATCTTACTTTGATCTGGCGACTAGTCTGCCCGACATATACTTTGCCGCACGGGCACTTTAACATGTATACTGCATTCAGCGTGTTACATGTAAAAAAGCCCCTGCTTTTAATTTTATATCCTTTCGTCGGATGATTGATATATTCACCTTTGATTATCCCTGCACAATTTTGGCAGTTTAAACATGGATAGGTACCTCTTTTTATAGTACTTAACACACTTTGTCGTTTTTTTTATGTTTTAAATCAGAATGAACTACTATGTTGCCAATGGTTTGTCCTCTACTATTGACAAACCTTGGTTTATCAACAAATAATTTTCCAAATTTTTGGTCACTTTGCAAGATCTTCCACCATTTAAGGATAGTGTTTTTAACAAGACCTGCATGATCATCATATACTGCAATATAGTCTATATTATCTTGTATTTTTTGTGCCTTCTTTTTGCTCCTCAACTCCTTTCTGGATTGCTTTCCTATCTCTTCAGCTATACCAGTGATGTATTTCCTAGAATACCCTCTATCTACAAACTTTTCTATCATCATATTTTTATTGATTTTATATTCTTCATCTGTAGAGCAAATTCTCCTAATTCTAGCGAATTGACCTTTTGGAATTCCTTTGGTTACATTCGGGGCATGAAAACTATTTTGGTGCAACATATTATTTTTATCAGTCATTTTTTGATACAGAGTGGCTTCTAATTTATGACTTTTTTTAAAAACCGTCACATCATAAAAGTTCGCTAGAATCAGGAGAGTTTGTTCTACAGATGAAGAATATAAAAACAATAAAAATATTATGATATAAAAATTTGTAGACTGTTACAACAGATGAGAGAAAAAATGATGACCATGAAACTGCGAAAATTTGAAAGAGACACCAAGGACTATATGCTAGACAAGGTGTATACCTGGGCAAAAGAAAGAAGGTTCCATAAGACAAATTATGCTAGAAAAAAACAAAATGTGAATATCTCATCAGAATTGGAAGGAGTTGAAGAAAAACGGATGACTCTGAGACCAAGACAGACCAAGCCTTTTTTAAGGGAAGTAGAGAATACGGACAGTACCAACAGCGGATTGTCAGAAGATCAGGACAAAACAAAGAAGGGCAAGAAAGGGACGGCGAAAAAGAAATAGATGACCTAGTGGTGAACTTGTCATCAAAATCCCTTACAGAAGCGGCAAAGACTGCCTTAAACAAAGGCTTAAATTTTATTCCTTATAAAAATCTGGAATATTTTGAATTTGAAAAGGAATTTTATTGTTTTGTTCGTAAAATCAAATTACGTATGTTTTTTGGTGATAAAAGTAATGTAAAAAAAGAAAAACTTAGTAAGATCTATAAAAAAAGTTCCTTTGACCCTATAGTTAATAACTCTGCCCTAGATACGTTTGAACAAATAATAAAAAAAGAAATAAAAGAAAAGTGGGGTACCTTGAAAAAAAGTTAAAAAAAATATAATCTAACTAAAAAAGAACAACAAGCCCTAAAAGAATTACAACAAGATGAGGAAATTATTGTAAAAAAGGCAGATAAGAGGAGGGGGGGGGGGGAGGCATTGTACTGATGGATAGAGTCAACTATGTAAAAGAAGCTGAGAATCAGTTGGCAGATACTGAGGTGTATCAACATGTAAATTCTGATCCCACAAAGAGTATTAAAATAAAAATAGATCAAATTTTGAACGAAGCTGAGGAATTGGGTATTATAGATAATAAGGTGAAAAAATTGCTCATAGTAGATCATCCTCGTGCCCCCCTTCTCTATCTTGTTCCAAAGATCTACAAGGCACTAAAGGACCCGCCAGGATGCCCCATTGTATCAGGGGTGGGGTCAGTTTTTCAAACAATAGCCACATATGTGGATGAACACTTACAAGGGATAGTGAAAAAATTACCAAGATGCCTATGCAATACCAATTAATTTTTGGAACAAATAGAGAAGGTGGATGCCAGCAATATTACAATGCTGTGTACGTTTGATATAAAAAGCCTCTACACGAATATACCAACAGATGATGGAATCGAGGTAGTTAGGGAGCATTTGAAAAAAGATAAAAATTTGACTAATCAAAAAATATCATTCCTTATGAATCTGTTAGATGTCATATTACGGGATAACTACTTTAGATTTGGGGGTGACTTCTACTTACAGCGTCAAGGAACCTCCATGGGATCGCCTGTAGCACCCAGTTTCGCCAACATATATGTTGAACACATAGAAACAAAATATGTCGTACAAGGACCATATAGCCATTTGATTGGCCTATGGTTAAGATATGTGGACAACATATTTTTGCTATGGAAGGGTAGTGAAGAAGAATTAAAAAACTTCAATGAGCATATAAACAATATCCATCCACTATTAGAATTCACAGCTACTGTAAATGATACCAAAATCAACTTTCTAGATGTTACGGTCTATAAAAAAAAGTCATAAATTAGAAGTCAAAAAATGACTGATAAAAATAATATGTTGCACCAAAATAGTTTTCATGCCCCGAATGTAACCAAAGGAATTCCTAAAGGCCAATTCGCTAGAATCAGGAGAATTTGTTCTACAGATGAAGAATATAAAAACAATAAAAATATGATGATAGAAAAATTTGTAGATAGAGAGTATTCTATAAAATACATTACTGGTATAGCTGAAGAGATTGGAAAGCAATCCAGAAAGGAGTTGAGGAGCAAAAAGAAAGTACAAAAAATGCAAGATAATATAGACTATATCGCAGTATACACTCACCGGCCACTTTATTAGGTACACCTGTCCAACTGCTCGTTAACACTTAATTTCTAATCAGCCAATCACATGGCGGCAACTCAGTGCATTTAGGCATGTAGACATGGTCAAGACAATCTCCTGCAGTTCAAACCGAGCATCAGTATGGGGAAGAAAGGTGATTTGAGTGCCTTTGAACGTGGCATGGTTGTTGGTGCCAGAAGGGCTGGTCTGAGTATTTCAGAAACTGCTGATCTCCTGCGATTTTCACGCACAACCATCTCTAGGGTTTACAGAGAATGGTCCGAAAAAGAAAAAACATCCAGTGAGCGGCAGTCCTGTGGGCGGAAATGCCTTGTTGATGCCAGAGGTCAAAGGAGAATGGGCAGACTGGTTCGAGCTGATAGAAAGGCAACAGTGACTCAAATAGCCACCCGTTACAACCAAGGTAGGCAGAAGAGCATCTCTGAACGCACAGTACGGCGCTACAGATGGGCTACAGCAGCAGAAGACCACACCGGGTGCCACTCCTTTCAACTAAGAACTGGAAACTGAGGCTCCAATTTGCCCAAGCTCATCGAAATTGGACAGTAGAAGATTGGAAAACGTTGCCTGGTCTGATGAGTCTCGATTTCTGCTGCGACATTCGGATGGTAGGGTCAGAATTTGGCGTCAACAACATGAAAGCATGGATCCATCCTGCCTTGTATCAACGGTTCAGGCTGGTGGTGGTGGTGTCATGGTGTGGGGAATATTTTCTTGGCACTCTTTGGGCCCCTTGGTACCAATTGAGCATCATTGCAACACGTTGTGGAATCTATGCCACGAAGAATTGAGGCAGTTCTGAAGGCAAAAGGGGGTCCAACCCGTTACTAGCATGGTGTACCTAATAAAGTGGCCGGTGAGTGTATGATGATCATGCAGGTCTTGTTAAAAATACTATTCTTAAATGGTGGAAGATCTTACAAAGTGACCAAAAATATGGAAAATTATTTGTTGATGAACCAAGGTTTGTCTATCGTAGAGGACAAACCATTGGCAACATGATAGTTCATTCTGATTTAAAACATAAAAAAACACGACAAAGTGTGTTAAGCACTATAAAAAGAGGTACCTATCCATGTTTAAATTGCCAAAATTGTGCAGGGATAATCAAAGGTGAATAAATTAATCATCCAACGAAAGGATATAAAATCAAAAGCAGGGGCTTTTTTACATGTAACGCGCTGAATGCAGTGTACATGTTATAGTGCCCGTGCGGCAAAGTATACATCGGTCAGACTAGTCGCCAGATTAAAGTAAGATTGAATGAACACCGTTCACATTTCAGGTTGTGTAAGATAAGACAAGGCGATAGTAAGAAGGAAGACACAAAGAAATTTGGCGAAACATCTGTTGCCAAACATTTTTTTGAATTAAAACACAACACTAGTGAGCTTAAATGGTGAGTGTTGGAGCAAGTAGAAGGTTCTAATGAAGCCGATTTAAAAAGAAAACTATTGCAGAGGGAGGTATATTGGATTTCCAGAATGGAATCAATGAGTCCGATTGGTCTTAATGAAGAATGTAAATGGAATGCGTTTTTGTAATGCAAGCACTGTGTAAATAGGGTGCAATAGGCGATTAAAGGTGTTTGAAGGGTTAACAAGAAACTTAGGTTACCTATATAAAGCACAGATGCGGGCACGGAAGGTGAGCTTGAGAAAGGGGTACGCCCCGAAACGTCGCGCAGGCGCACTAACCTTCTTGTCAGATGACGAGAGGATCAGATGTGACAGTGGGAAGGCTACAGACATACCAGCACGGAGCGTAGGAAGCCACACACTCTGACTAAGATAAGTGCCTCATGATTGATCCTGCAGGATACTAGGCTTATGGGAATGGACTGAACCATTTGAAAATTGTAGTCCCCCGCATTTAGTGCATGCATTAATGCCAATGTTTGTTCTTGCATATCTCTATTGTGAGTCGTAGTGCACATTGTTGCAAGCACTTTTCAAGCACTGTTCAAGCACTTATGCAATAAGATACGTTATTAGTATACTATAAAAAAGATGAAAAATAAAAGTTAAGCAAATTTGAAAATAGTGCTAGAGTTGTCCTAGATGTTTATTGGATAGCACAGTGTGTAGTACAGCCCCGATCTCAGCACAGCTGCGGCGCCCGGAGTCGCAAACTCCGATGTCTGCAGCGACGTTTTAAGACCACCAGCTGACGCCAAAAGACGGTGGGCGGTCGTTAAGGGGTTAAATAAGATTTGCTTCAGGTGATCGCCTAATCAGAAGCACATTAAGTAGAATGAGGTGGACTTGGGTTGGGATTCGCCTGACACTGGAATGGAATGGCTGTCAGACATGTAGATATGCTGATTTTTAGAAAACTGTGCAGTGGTCTCTTAATTTTTTCAAGAGCTGTATGCTGTATTGGGGCCCAGGTCCCCGCTCTGGAGATTGCAGCCCTGAGGTGCCCACTCCGGAGTAGCTGTGGGGGGAGCGGCACCTTTCCCCAGCGTCCGGGGGACAGGTCGGTGTGCAGACTCAAACACTCCGCATCTATTCAGACCTATGTCCTCAGAAGGCGCAAACAGCCGAGAACTATGGTGGAACTGGGAGCAGATGGCTACCTGCACCACAGTCTGAATATCCCACCTCCGGCACCACTAGGACAGGAGCCTAGGGCCCAAAAACTTGGTCTAGGAGATGCCAGGAGAAATGTCCTCACACAGGCACGGCAGACACAAGGTCCTGGAGCTGGCTGATCGTCAGGGGAGCGGGGAGAGGTGAGGATCATACTCCAAACTACCAACAGTGGACTGTATGTTTACATACAGGTGGGCTATATACCTACAGCGAGCTGTATATCTATAGGAGGCTATATACATACAGGAGGCTATATACCTACAAGGAGCTGTATAACTACAGGAGGCTGTATACCTACAGGGGCTGTATACCTACAGGAGGCTACTTAGCTATAGGAGGCTACATACCTACAGGGAGCTGTATACCTACAGGGAGCTGTATACCTACAGGAGGCTACATACCGACAGGAGGCTACATACCTACAGGGGCTGTATACCTACAGGAGGCTATATACCTACAGGGGCTGTATACCTACAGGGGCTGTATACCTACAGGAGGTTATATACCTATAGGGGGTTATATACCTACAGGGGGCTATATACCTACAGGAGGCTATATACCTACAGGAGCTGTATACCTAGAGGAGGCTGTATACCTACAGGGGCTACATACCTACAGGAGGCTACATGCCTACAGGGGCTGTATACCTACAGGGGCTGTATACTTAGAGGAGGCTATATACCTACAGGAGACTATATACCTACAGGAGACTATATACCTACAGGAGGCTATATACCTACAGGAGACTATATACCTACAGGAGGCTATATACCTACAGGAGGCTATATACCTACAGGAGGCTATATACCTACAGGGGCCATATCTACCTACAGGAGGCTATATACCTACAGGAGGCTATATACCTACAGGAGGCTATATACCTACAGGAGGCTATATACCTACAGGAGGCTATATACCTACAGGAGGCTATATACCTACAGGAGGCTATATACCTACAGGAGACTATATACCTACAGGAGGCTATATACCTACAGGAGGCTATATACCTACAGGAGGCTATATACCTACAGGAGGCTATATACCTACAGGAGGCTATATACCTACAGGAGGCTATATACCTACAGGGTGGATTTTGTATGTGGGCTGGTGGGGGGAGGTGGGTATTGTGTGGGGAAGGAGGATATTGTATGGGGGCCGGTGGGGAGGTGGTTATTGTATGAGGGCCGGTGGGGAGGTGGATATTGTATGGGGGCTGGTGGGGAGGTGGATATTGTATGGGGGCCGGTGGGGGAGGAGGATATTGTGTGGGGGTGGTGGATATTGTATGTTGGCTGGTGGAGGAGGTGGATATTGTATGGGGGTTGGTGGGGGAGGTGGATATTGTATGGGGGTTGGTGGAGGAGGTGGATATTGTATGTGGGTTGGTGGGGGAGGTGGATATTGTATGGGGGTTGGTGGAGGAGGTGGATATTGTATGGGGGCTGGTGGGGGAGGTGGATATTGTATGTGGGCTGGTGGGGGGGTGGATATTGTATGTGGGCTGGTGGGGGTGGATATTGTATGTGGGCTGGTGGGGGGAGGATATTGTATGTGGGCTGGTGGGGGTGGATATTGTATGTGGGCTGGTGGGGGGTGGATATTGTATGTGGGCTGGTGGGGGGTGGATATTGTATGTGGCTGGTGGGGGGAGGATATTGTATGTGGCTGGTGGGGGGAGGATATTGTATGTGGCTGGTGGGGGTGGATATTGTATGTGGGCTGGTGGGGGTGGATATTGTATGTGGGCTGGTGGGGGGTGGATATTGTATGTGGGCTGGTGGGGGGTGGATATTGTATGTGGCTGGTGGGGGAGGATATTGTATGTGGGCTGGTGGAGGGAGGATATTGTATGTGGCTGGTGGGGTGGATATTGTATGTGGGCTGGTGGGGGAGGATATTGTATGTGGGCTGGTGGGGGTGGATATTGTATGTGGCTGGTGGGGGTGGATATTGTATGTGGCTGGTGGGGGGTGGATATTGTATGTGGCTGGTGGGGGTGGATATTGTATGTGGGCTGGTGGGGGGTGGATATTGTATGTGGGCTGGTGGGGATGGATTTTGCATGTGGCTGGTGGGGGTGGATATTGTATGTGGCTGGTGGGGGTGGATATTGTATGTGGCTGGTGGGGGGTGGATATTGTATGTGGCTGGTGGGGGGTGGATATTGTATGTGGGCTGGTGGGGGTGGATATTGTATGTGGCTGGTGGGGGTGGATATTGTATGTGGCTGGTGGGGGGTGGATATTGTATGTGGGCTGGTGGGGGGTGGATATTGTATGTGGGCTGGTGGGGGTGGATATTGTATGTGGCTGGTGGGAGGTGGATATTGTATGTGGGCTGGTGGGGGTGGATATTGTATGTGGGCTGGTGGGGGTGGATATTGTATGTGGCTGGTGGGGGTGGATATTGTATGTGGGCTGGTGGGGGAGGATATTGTATGTGGGCTGGTGGGGTTGGATTTTGTTTGTGGCTGGTGGGGGGGTGGATATTGTATGTGGGCTGGTGGAGGTGGATATTGTATGTGGGCTGGTGGAGGTGGATATTGTATGTGGCTGGTGGGGGTGGATATTGTATGTGGGCTGGTGGGGGGTGGATATTGTATGACTCTCAGAATAAAGTAGCATAAAAACAGGATTGTGACAATAACGATTTATGAATGAGAGGAAGAGCCTGTAGAAAGGGCTTTGGCATAAAAAGTAAGGGTGTGGTCTGTAATACGGGCGGCAACTAAGTTACAACACTGGGCAGCAAAAGTTCTAGCTCCGCTATTGTGCACACAGCTTTATGGGAGGCGACTACATTGTATCAGATTGTATCCAAACATGACACAGATGATATCACACCAGCAGGTGTCTGACTCCTCCCCTAATGCTAAGTCTCTACTACACATGGATCAGACTCCGCCCAGAAGAATAAACCCAGCATGCTCCATATCACTATATACAGGAGATCCCCAGGTTATACCAGCATGCTCCATATCACTCTATCCAGGAAGTGAGGTACGTTCACACACGTGTGGAGGAGGAGCATAGTGTTTGGCAGGAGTTGCTGCTGCTGGCAGCGTCTGGGAGCTCTCTCCCTGTTTGCTTGGGGGGAGAGCTGCCCCAATGAGGAAGAGTGGGCTTTCCAAGCCTCCCGCCCCCCGAGACAGACCACTGGGGGGTCGTGATACTCATGTGCTGGCCCGGAGGAAAGTGAGCACCGGCATCAGTGACAGCGGGGAGGAGGAGGTGGGGGGCTTGCCTTGCGGCGGGTCCTCTGCTTTCTCAGCCGCTTATGGTGCTTGCAGTAATGCATCAGCAAAGGGTCAACAGAAAAAGAAACCTGTCGGGGCTGCAGATCGCAGAAATGCACCCAGCAGGGGAGCAGTGAAGAAAGGCTTCAGGAATGCGAGCCGGTTCCCCTGCAAAGGATCTGTGTCTCTTCCTAGAGGAGCTGCTGTCTGTACAGAGGAAGGAGCTGGCGTCCTGAGTGATCAAAGGAATGCCGAGGTCTCAGAGACGAAAGGAGTCACAGCTGGAGATCTAATCACAGCCGGAGACCACAAGTCTGTGAGCAGCCAGGGAGCTGAGAAAATCATCAGCAGCAGTGACCCTACCTGTGAGGAGAGAGGAGCTGGAGATTGGAGCAGCAATGTCCCATGTCAGCAGCAGGGGAGAACTGTGCCTGCAGAATTTGATATGTCCAAAAGCAGAGGTGACCAATTTAGTGATCCCTAAAAAACGGGATTGTGCTAAGGGGGGGAGGATGGGGGGGAGCCTTGGGGGGGCTTTCATAAAAAGTTAAGGGTGTGGCTTTTAATCTCGGCCCCAAAAAGGGGTTAAACAGGGAAAAGAAAAATTCTGCTCGCCCAAGTGCACCAGAAGGGGAGGGAAAGGCTTCGGGAAGGGGGGTACCCCAAACAAAACCGTGTTTTCAAACCGCAGGGGGACTTCCCCCTTGTAACCCAAACACAAATCCAGACCCCCCCGGGAAAGAAAAAACCACAGAGGTAACCCTATTTACGGGAAGCCCCCAAAGGTTTACCAGAAAATAAAACCCATTCACTCCCTACCGGGGGGGGTGGGGTCTTAAGGGGGGGTTTGGGAGGGAGGAGATTGGGGTTTTTTTGGGGAAGTTGCGGGCGGGGTTTTGGGGCATTTTTGGGGTTCTTTCCGGTTGGGGTTTGGGGTTGGGGGAATTCCCACAATGGGGAAAAGCGGGCCCCCAAACCTCGGGCCCCCCAAGCATTTTTGGGGGGGGGTTTTGGATTAGGGGGGGGGGTTTTGGGAAGGGGGTGGAAAGGGGTTGGGGGTTAAACCTGTTAAGGGGGTTTTTAAAAAGGGTGGGGTGGGGGGTTTGTTGGGGGGGCCCTCTTTTTCTAAGGTTTTTCTTTTGCTTGAAGTAAGGGGCTGGGGGGGGAAAGGGGGTTTTAACGCGGGGGGAAACCTTCGGACGGGTTTCCCCAAGGGGGGGAAATGACCCGCCGGGGGGGGAGGGGAAGAAAGGATTGGGGGGGGGGAGGGGGGGTTTTTTTGGGGGAAAAAAGGGATTGTGAACTTTGGGGGGGGGGGCGGGGGGGGGAAGGAAAGTTTGGTTTTTTTGGGGGAAGTGTTAAAGGGAATTTTGGGGGGGTTAAAGGGGGGAAGGAAAGGGAAAAGCCCAAAGGGCTGCGGGGGGGTTTTTAATTTCACACCCGGGAGACGGGAATCTGGGGGGGAGAACCCAGGGGGGATTGGGGGAAAATTTACACCCGCGGGGGTTTAAGGTAGGAGAGAGGAGCGGAGATCGGGGGCAGTAAAATTGTCCGGGGTCGCAGGGGGGGGAAAAAACTGTGCCTGCAAAAATTTGATATGTCCAAAAGCGAGGGGGACCAAATTTTATCAGCAATGATGGCAGGGTTTTGAAACCCCGGGAAAATATGAGTAGGTTCTTTGAAAAACTTTTTGCCTCTCTCCCCAGCTGGGTACTGCTAGGCACCCTTATGGTAATTAGAGGAACGGAAATTCAAGTTGTTTGCCCTCTGACCACTGAGGGGGGGCAGCAACCTGACTTTTAAAAAACATTTGTTAATTTTTGTGAAAATGTATGTGAATCTTCTTTTTCCTAGGGGAAAATTTTGTCAAAAAATTAATGATAATAAAAACAGTGTAGGGGAAATTGAGTAGTGGGGTTATTAAAATTCCCCCAAAAATTTTTTCCCCGAGAACATTATCCCTAACATCGGGAGAGGAAAAAACCCAAACATCAGTCCAAAAATGTTGGTTCAGCCCCAGCATCACCCCCAAAAGAGTCACCCCCGAAAGGGGAGCAAAAGAATTTTGGAAAGGCTGAGGATTTGGAAAAAGGGAAGTTTCGCCCCCCAACCCCCCTTAAAAACGGGGGGCATTATGGGGAAGGGAGAATGTTTTTAGGGTTTGGGTTTTCTGCATAGCCCTTATCTAAAAAAAATTTGGGAAAGTGGGGGGGGAAATTAATCAAATTAAATGTAAAACTGACACGGTTAAATTTTTAAAATTTTTAAAAAGGTACCCCTGCTAAAAAAAGGAAAAAATTGTTAAAAAAAAAAATAAAAAAATATACGAGAAGAAAAAAAAAAATTATAAAAAAGGAAAAAGGCTGGTTTCCCCGGGAAAAATAGGCGGTTTTTTTCAAAAAAAAAAACTTTACCAATAAATTCAGGTTGGGAAATCCCAGAGGGGTTTAAATCAGATTTGGGGGGGGAAAGAGATGAAGAGGAGGTTGAGGAGGGGGATGAGGAAGGAGGGGGAGGAGGAAGGAGGAGGAAGAGATGGGGGGCCCAGAAAAGGGGGGAAGGAGGAAGCAGGGGCAATGATTTTTTGCAAGGACCCCTAAAAAATTTTGGTTGTTAAAGCTTCCCCCCCAGCAGGTGGTGGTTAAAGGAAAAAATCAAAACCATCTCGGGAAAAAACAGTGGGTTTCCCCCAAAACCGGGCCCCCAAAAATTTAAATGGGGATTGGAAGGGGGTAGCAGAAGGCCGGATGTAGGGGGTGGGGCGGGCCCCGGGGGGTTGTTGCTGGAAAAAATTGTCCAGCTGAATCCCCCATTTCAACCCTTTCCCCCTTCGGGGGACAAATTTCCCCCCAAAGGGAAAAGGGAAAGGGAAAAAGGGTCCAAAAAGGTTTGGGCGGGGGAGAAAAACCAGTCGGGAAATTTTTTTCCAGATTACCCCGGGGAGGGTCTAGTTTTGGTGGCTGGGGGGGGGAAAGGGAGCAAAAAATGGAGGCAAGCTGCGGTTTCCCCGGGTTTAATTAGTCGGGAAAAAATTTTTCCCAAAAATCAGGCTCTGACCTTTCGTCATGGGGGTTTTTCAGCCCTATAAGGCGGGTAAGGGGGTATTGAATGTGGGGGAAAAGGGTTTAGGAAAAGGGGAGGTACAAAAAAGGGGTTTAGACGGAAGGGGAAAGGAAAAAAAGGGAAATGTAGGGGGGGTATGGGGGGGCAAATGATGGGGGGAGTTTTTAAGGTTGAATGAGGGGGGAGGTGTGGGGACAAATGTTGGGGGATTGGGGGGAATTTTGGGGAAGTATGGAGGAAAAGGGGGGGGTTTAAAAATGGGGGGGGGAAAAAATGGAGTGGGGGGAAAGCCCCTGTACATAGGGGGGGGGAGGTTGGGGCCCAAACCCCAAACCCCCCCCCGGTCGCAAAAGGTCCCTCTCCCTTGGGTTAAGGCGGGGGGCGGGGTTTAATGTACAGTTGGGGGCGGGGGGGGAAGGGAGGGTCCTGGGGTTGCCACCCAAGTTGGGGGAGCAAAGAAATTTCAGGCCGCTTTTTGGGGCTTAAAAAATGGGGGGAGTCGGTCATTTATAAAAGGGGGGGAAGGGTTCCATTGTTTTTTGGATGGAGAGCATGGGTTCTCCCCTTTTTCCGAGAGCAAAGGAAAAGGATTGGGGGACCCAGGCCCCTCCAAACACCCGGGCGGGGGAGTCCCCAGAAGGAATGTGGTTTTTCTGAGATGGGGTCGGCAGTGACGCTAGCCCCTTTGGGCCAGGGTGGTGGGGTCCTTTTTGGGGATGGTTTTTCAGGGCTTGACATCTTTTGCCTT